>CM039309.1:187749504-187943495 GCA_022316695.1 Camellia oleifera
GAGAATCACGCGAATCAGAAAGGGTGGGAGGTGCACCCGGAGGAACTGGCTCCTCGAAATTTGAGGTCTCTTTTAAACATGTCTGTGTGTCGTGTCTTTCGATTTGTCGGTCTCAACTTTGGATTTGAGTCTTTTCCAAGTATGTCTCGTCGCGTTAGGTCGTGCGCCTTTTGCTTCTTTGATTGAGTCTGTCTCGTCGTGTTATGTGGGAGGCTCGACACCCCGGTTGAAAACCCGTCTTCTTCTTCTAAAAAGGTAATCGCTTGTGCTCAGAATGCTTTGCCGTTCTCTGCATCCGTGCAAAGTAGGAGAAGGAAGGGAAAATTTGGAACATCCGAGTGTGTTTCAACTGCAACCGTATCGGTTTTGTGATCCGTCTTGTCAGATTGGGTTATTCATTTAAGGTTTGCTGTGGGCAGAATGAACCGAGTATTGTATCGTAGGCCGTATATAGCCCCAATCCTCAGCAGAGTATGGGTTGTATGTTCAGTTTGAGCAGTGGTTTGTATGAGCTGTTTTGCTGCTTAGTTGGTTGGTTATTTGATTATTACAGTGCAAGTGTTCAATTGTCAGATAACAGATCAGTATCATTTACATTTGAGGTGTAATGTGATGCAATGCAGTGCAAAGTACGAGATATGTAAATATAACACTTTTCAGATAAAAAGTCCATTTCATATCATCTTTTTCGAGTACATAGTTTGAAAAAAGCAAAAAACCTGCCTGCGGCAGTACATAGTACTCTATCTACCAAAAAGAGAAAAGTACAAGAAAAGAAATAAAAGAAAGAAGCAGCAAAATCATCATCATCAGCAATAGGCCTCGTGCCTAAGGATCAGTCCTCGCCCTCTTCCTGGGCAGAAGCACAAAAGCGTCGTCGGAGCCGTCACTGTCGGAGCCCGAACCCGAGCTATCCCCGGCCTCCTCCGCAAATGACTCAGTCCCCGCCTCCGACTCCCCATCTCCTGGAACTGGAGCTCGTGAGCTGCTCCCCACATGACCACGCCCCCCTCTGGTACGAGGGAAGATCCTGCCATCCCGAGTAGAGACGGGAGGCCCAGCTGGAGCAGTGTCGCCCACTGGAGGGATCGGGAAAGGAGGCTGAAAATACAAAGAACAAACACATCAGAAAACCGTGAGCAGTTTATCAGTATAGAATGCAGTGTATGAGTGCAGTGTGTGAATGCCGTGAGCAGTTTATCAGTATAGAATGCAGTGTATGAGTGCAGTGTATGAATGCCGTGAGCAGTTTATCAATATAGAATGCAGTGTATGAGTACAATGTATGAAAGCTGTGAGCAGTTTATCAGATTTTTGTGCAGTGAAGCAGATTATGCGAAACAGAGTATGATTCGAGACTGTGGTCAGTAAAACATACCGGTAAGCCGTAGGCGGCCAAGGCGTCGAGAGTCCGCTGCAGCATCCCCAGCAGGGAGGCATTCAACTCCACAGACTGACGGGTATACTCGGAGGAGGTCTGCAAAAGTATTAAATACATCAGTATTTTGTGGGATATCTGAATAAACTGAAATGACAATGCAAGATGCAGAAATGAAGTAATACATACCGGAGGCAACTCGGGAATGCCGGCCAACTCGTGACCAGCCGGAGGAGGAGCAAAAGGAATCTGGTAGGTCTCCCCGCTCTGCCCCCTATAAGTCAACATAGTAGGTAGAGCGGGCCAGCCCGTCCCTCGTCCCCTCTGCACCCCCCTCCTGCCGCGAGCTCGAGCCCTCTGTGATGGCCCCGCTCCTGCTCCTGTCTCTGCCCGGGCCGCTGGCGCCGCAGGTCTCTCTGGATCAGCTCGGGAGCCCCGGCTCAGAGGCCGCATCAAGAAGGTCCGGACGTACTCAGAGTAGTCGCCCTCGCCCCTGTAGGCATCCACATCTATGGCCCAGCCAAGGGTGTAGTCCTCCATCTACTGCTCCGAAAACCTCTCGGTGTCCCTCATGTGCTCGGGAGGCTGGATCGGAACTATCTGCTCCGGTAATCCCAGGGTCTGACGCAAGAAGCGCTCACCCAGGTACCAGGCCCGACAGACCGGGCCCTCCAGGAGAATCCGGTAGCGCGAGGTCTCGGTGGCGCCGGCATACCTGTCTCGTATCACCGCTGGGAGTGAAGCCCACGGCTGCCAGGTGACCTGAAATGAAATACAGTTGATTATCTACGGATACAGAAATGTACGCATGAAAGCGAAGCTTCAAACGGACTGTAAGTAAAACATACCTCAGTAGGGGTGATGGTGTCGAAGAAACGACGGTAGAAGCTAAAAGTGTCCCGGGGCCTCCGGACACATCGCCCGTCGTAACGGGGAGAGAAGGGGACGACCAGAGGGGTCTCCGTCTCCGGTACTGGCTCCAGTCTGGGGAAGTAGGCATACACCCACAGCTGCAAAACAGACGTCAGTATGATTATCAGAAAAGCAGAATACAGAATAAAGCGGAAGTAACGGAGCCGTGTGTTGTGTATTGATAAGAGACCAGAATGTTACCTCGACGGCGCCAGCAGACAAGTGGGAGGCCGGCTCGCGTAGCAGAAGCTCTGGGTCCAAAACTCTGTCAAAGCCGCGGAAGTGGCGGAGTCCGTCGGGTGGTAGCACGTGGATGGCCGGGCGATAGGTCGCCGGATCGAATGGGCGCTCGCTCAATGGGAGGAGCTCGACCCCGGGGTCCATCTCATGGTCCGGGGGAGTCCCGACGTGTGGGATATCGTCTGCCATGGGTAATGATGGTGAAAAATAGCCGGAAAAGGAAAACCGGGTCGGAATACGAAAAGTCAACCGAGAAGGTCAACCCCGAGAGGGCCGGAAATGGCCGGAAGGGTCGGAATGTGAAAAGACACGGGAATGAAGAGAAAATCGAGGGGAACAAGTCCCGAAAAGGCGAAAATAGCAAAAGGAATACCGAAATGGAGAAATGTTCGGTTCAAAGTGTTCGAAACGCGGAGATATACGCGAATCGAACGACGAAACGGGCGTGAAACGCAAAGAAATCGGCGAAAAATCAAAGGGAAAACACTCTAGAGAGAGAGAGAAGGAGTTTTCGGCGGTGTGGAAGTAAGAAAATAGGGCTTAGGTGCCCTATTTTATAACACCCGTGGCAAATTGTCAAAACTGCCCCCGATCAGTCATTTTTGGCCGGTCGGCACTGTTTTGTGCCGGTCGGCACATTTTTGTGCCGATCAATGAGTTCAGCCAGCCGGTGGTAGCCGATGACCACCCCACCCAGCCGGTGGTGTTCACAAGGCCATTTTTAGGCAAATTGAGGAGTTTTGGGTCTTCATAGCTCAAGAAAGTACAAGAAAATGTATCCCCGATGCTCAACCGGCCTCCGTTTTGACTTCGGACCGTCTCTACTGTGCGTGGCACTCAAATTCAAGCAGAGATTGTATCCTTTTGTATCCTTTTGTCATTTACAGAGATTCAAAAGTTGCCCCGTGTGCGTTACGCCCATCCATCGCATTTCCCGGCGTATCGTATCACGCCATCTTGCACGTCCCTTGAGACTTGCTCCATTTTGCATTATCATGTGGCATGCGTGTCATACTGCCTCATTTTGCATTTCATCTTGAGTCCCGTGAGGTGTGCTACCTCACGCGCTTCGTTTTGCATTTCATGCCCCCGGGTCTGGCGAGACCTTAAACACGCACGGTCCGGCGGGACCAAAAACACGCACGGTCCAGGAGACCCTAAATCCTCGAGAGGTGCAAGACCTTCGGTGCATTGAGGTGTACCTCATCACATTGTTTCACGTTTCATTGCATCCCGAGGCACGTACACCTCGTTTTGCACTTCATTTTCCATCAAATGAGGTACGTGTGCCTCATTTCGCATTTCATTGCATCTCGAGGCACGCACGCCTCGTTTTGCACTTCATTTTCCACCTCTTGAGGCACGCACGTCTCACGCGCGTCTCATTTGCATTGCATGCACTTGAGTACTGTGTAACAGTTACCCCCCGGGTCTGGCGAGACCTTAAACACGCACGGTCCGGCGGGACCAAAAACACGCACGGTCCAGGGGACCTTAAATCCTCGGGAGGTGCAAGACCTTCGGTGCACTAAAGTTGCCCCTCATTGCATTTGGCATGCATTTCATTGCGCCGTTTGGCGCACACCCCCATTACACTTCATTTTCCATCCTTTGAGGCACGTGTACCTCATTGCACTCCATTTTCCATCTTTTGAAACACGCACGGTCTAGGAGACCTTAAATCCTCGGGAGGTGAAAGACCTCCGGTGCATTAAGGTGTGCACCTCATTGCATTTGGCATGCATTCCATCACATTGTTTAGCGCACCTCATCGGTTGCCCCCCTAGGTCCGGCAAGACCTTAAACCCGCTCATTTGCATTATCATGCATCTCAAAGCCGCGCGTTAGCGCGCATTTCAAAAAATGCATTGTCATGCATACATTATACATCGCGGTCTAGGAGACCTTAAATCCTCTGAAGGTGCAATTCCTTTGGTGTTTGTCGTGCCCAAACGACTTTCGGTGGTCTGGTAAAGCCACCTGTCTGTGCTTGCGGTGAGTTCCTAGGAGACCAATGGGGACGGTGAAAACTAGAGTTCGAATGGCTTGTGCCTAGAACGCAAAGGTTCGGAATTTCCGAGACTAAAGTCTGGTTTAAATACCCAGGGGGTGTACCCTCGGCTTGAAATCTGTATGGAAGCCCCATAGGTTGAGGCGGCGTGTTTATGCCTCGATTCTGGATACTGAACCAACCTAGTATATCACCCCGTTGGTAGAATAGGGAAAACTGCAATCGCAGCCATTGCATCACATTGCATTTATCATGCGTTTCATTGTAAATACTATTGCATATGTCATGCATTTTCAAAAATTCAAAAAACATGCATCTCATGCATCATTAATACCATTGCATATGTCATGCATTTTCAAAAAAAAAAAAAACAAAAAAAAAACCATGCATATGTCATGCATCATCCTCGTAGTATAGTGCATATGTCATGCCTTTTTGTAAATATCCATTTCTATTGCATTGTAGTTGCATGCATTCACTGCATCATCTTCCATCTATGGTTTGCGCCTTTCCTTGTTGAGCTTGGTCTGGTATGTGCCCCTACTTTTCACGTCGAAGCACAGTTCTGTATGCAGAAGTTCTGTGCTAGACATGGCTTGTATGCGTACATTCCCTTCCTAGGCAAGACTGGGTTTGGCCCGCGTGCCATATCCATTGTATCTATTCCATTGCATGCATTCATTGCATCATCTTCCATCTATGGCTTGCACCTTTCCTTGTTGAGCTTGGTCTGGTATGTGCCTATACTTTTCACGTTGAAACATGGTTCATGTGCATCGCGCCTATTCCTTGATGAACTTGGTTTGAGGTTGCGGCACCTTTTCTGTGTTAGACATGGCTTGTATGCGTACATACTTTTCCTAGGCGAGATACGGTTTGGCCCGCGTGCCATATCCATTATATCCATTTCCATTACATTATAGTGTAATCATTGCGTCCGGCGTTAGGATCATTATTCTTTCCTCAGCGGGTCGTTTCCCCACTTATGTCATTCCACTCAATACTTGTTCTTGTGTTCGTGCGTATTCCTCATAGATCAGACATCGTTCTATGGGACACGAACTTGTTACCTCCATCAACCTATTGACATTTGTGTGGTTTCGAACCGTTCCGGTTTGAACCTTGATTCCATCGCCCTGCATGTAGTCCGCATTAGTTTTAATTGCACTACATTTTCATTTGCATTATTCATATATAGTTTTGTATATATTGCATATCATTCATCATTCGCATTGCATATGTCATGCATGTTGCTAACAATATTGTACTTGTTAAAGTTTGCTTTCTTTACAGGCACGATATTGTATGTACGGTTCATTTACCGCCGGCGCAACCGGACGAGCCGCACAGGTATTGTATCCTCCGTGTGAGACGTTTTGAGAATTGCATAATTCTCTTACATCCTTTCTGCATTGTAGTGTAGATTGGTGCATTTTAGCTTATAACTGTTGCATGTGTGCTTCATTACAGCTTTCTTTGCGTGATCATAAGTTATGCTCGGCTTCTTGCATTTTCAGTTGCATTTTGCCCCTGCCTTCAGGCGCATATCTTTGTTTGTCGTGCATGTTTGTCCAAGTCTTCGGCCTTGTCAAAAATGGGTCGTCTCTGGGCTTTGACATTCACTCCCGTCATTGTTATGACTTCCGAGTTCTGTCAAAGAGGGGCAACTGTAGACACCCCATTTTTTACCGTCCTCAAGACTTGGACGTCACCGTTGGAACACTCGGTGATCATCCATGTTTGTGTTCGTTTGGAGTTCCCGGAGTTCTCGGCTCGCGCGCCGTGCCTCAGGACCTCCGAACTCGACCATTTGTGTTTGGTTTTGCACCAAACACTTGTGATTTGCCTTGGAAGGGCAGGGAATGCTTTATGAGGCATCCCCACACACCACCGGCTGGGGCTAGAGGCCACCGGCTGGCTGTAGTTGTCACCGGCACTATATTGTGCCGGTCGGCAATATTTTGGGCGAAATGACCATTTTGCCCAGCCGACCACTTTACAACTGTTTTCTGAGATATTTTAAGACAGCTTTTGAGCATTTGCTTCCCCTCCATACACGTGTATGGAGGGGATGACCCTTGTTTGCTTAGCTTGTAAGTTTACAAGTTCTATAAGAGGAAAGCTCTCCCTCTTGACTTAGGGTTAGCATTTTTCAGAGCATTAGACATTGTTAGAGAGCTGGAGCTCTGGTTTTTAGGGTTAAGTTAGATACATATATCATATCTCTCTTTTTCTCTTAGGACTCTAGGTGTTTAGTTCATACTATTGCACTAAAACACCTAGAGTTCCACCTTTCTCTTGGCTCTGAGGTTCCAAAGGTCGGTTCTTGACATTTTTGACTGGTTTGGAGCTCAAGGAAGCAACAACATCAACTCTTGTGAAGATAGTCAACAAGGGTGAGAAACTTGCATTTTATTCCCCATTTTTGCATTCCATTTTTACCTAGTTTAAAACAGTTTTTGTGCTTAGTGATTAACACATAAAATCTCTGTTTTCAAGTCCTCTTTATTGTTCATTAAGGGTGCTTGGTGGTTTGAGCAAGTTTAACCACCCTTAGACCTTGAAAAGGTCACTTTTTGTGCTATTTTGGAGAGATCCGGGACTTGTGTGCTTGGACCTCTTCACCACTGAAATCTTGAGGGATTTCAGTGGTGGAGATGGTGCCATAAAGTCCTAGAAAGGAGAGGGCCACCCCCTCTCCTTGATGTCCTTAAAAAGGGCAAGTTTAGCCTCTTGAGAGAGCCCCATGCTTGAGTGTGTGCTGAGCTTGTTTGACTTGTTTTCTATGCTTATACTATCATGATATAACATGTTTTCAAGTTGGTTTTGGCCTCCTATACATGCTTAGTATAGTTGCCTTGTAATGCCTCTTTTATGCCTTAACATGACTAGGTTGCTTGCCCTATTTTCTAGCATGTTTTAGGCTTAGATTTGTGAAGCTTGCAAGCTTATTTTGCCATGATTTAGCTCTGTCCATAGCTATTTTGGCCAATCTTGGCATGTATTTGGTAGCCTCTTTGTATTTGGCTTGTTGCCTCAAAAGCATGAAAGTGTGGTACGCTATTCTAGCTTTGTTTTTAGTGAATGGAACCATCTAACATGCCATTTCAGTCCTTCATACATGCTTGTTTGATTGCCTTAGTGGCCTTGTTAATGCTTTAAGAGCTTGTCTTTAAGTGCTCTATGTTTAGGCCTTATTGCATGCCTTAGATTCCATGCTTCCTAGATGCCATCTAGGTGGTCCCTTAGGCTTAGTTTTATGTGTGAAAACTTTGTCTTTAAGTGCTTTGAATATTGCCATGTATGATTGTGCTAAGTGTGGTTTAATACCCTATTGACTTGTCTTAAGCCTAGGCCATTTGCATGCTTTGTTTGGCATGCTTCATTGCACGATTTGGCATTATGTTTGACGTGAATTTCAGAGTTTTGATGCATGCTATCAGTCTATGTTTGGCCTCTTAAGTGTGCATAAGAGTTTGACTTTGTATGCCTAAGTCTTAAGCCTTAACATGTGCATGTGTGTGCGTGTGTTTAGTCTCATTTTCTAGGCATTCTGGCCACTGTTTTGAGCCTTATTGGAGCTGCCCAATTCATGTTTAAGCCCAATCTACAATCGGTTTGCATGCTTGGTTCATGTGCATGCTTGTATGCTTGCATAAATGCCATACCATTGTCCATGTGTGCATAATAGATAAACATGCTTAGGACCTCATTGCATTGGCATGTACGCTAGGCCTCTTGACTAAGTCATGATGGAGGTTTAGCACCCCTTTATGTGTTTGCTTGGTTTGTATGCATTTTAAATCAAATTTGCACCCTTGGTTCTTAGGATCATCACGCATGGAAATGCGCGATTGATGGTCCGGGAATCGAGGCACACGCCCTCTTGAGTCCATAGCATGATGAGGGATGTGCTTGGCGCATACATGCTTTGATTTGCATTGCCTTGCCTTTGGTTTCCTCTGCTGCTGTCAGTTGCAGGTTCTGCAGGGATAAAGGGCCGATCGGCACTCTTTAGTGCCGACCGGCTGCCTCTTGGCAGCCGATAATGAAATTAAGGGCCGGTGGTTTTCTTCCTTAGCCGGTGGCTCCCTGCCTCAGCCGGTGATGCTCCCCAGTGCTCTGAGAGGTACTCCTGAAGTTTTGGGAATCTTCAGAGAAGGAGAGCAGAGGAAACAGAGGCACACTTGCACGGCAGTACAGTTCCGAGCGAGTCCCGGGCACACGCGGCAGTCAGCCCTCCTTCCGAGGCATTTATCACTTAAGTAGATTAATTATTTGATTTAATTAATTTAGTTGATTTGTAATATTTAATTAGCTAGAATAGTTAATTATTTATTCGGTTTTGTATATTCTTTCGGTCCCTCCGAGCGAGGGCGCAATTGTAATAAGTGTGCGTGAGTGGGTGCATGTCTTCCAATCCCCGCTTCTTTCTATCCCTTTTATTTACCTGCTTATGGTAGATTAAGGCACGTCTACTTTAGCATACCTTATGCAATACATGCGTGCATCCATGCATTTGTTTACATGCACCGGGCTCGGTACATCATACAAATTGCATCGTACTTTCAATTCCAAATTGAATACGTGATAGTTGTCACATCTCATGTGCCATGTTTAGGGTTAGCCGAGCCTACTCTAGATTGCATCCATGCCTGTGTTGCATTAGACACTTAAACATGAACTAGGTCATGCATGCTTTGCTAACTAGTTTATTATTTTGGCGCGGAGTACGATGTAAGTATTTTTCGCTTTAGCATACCACATGCGTGTGAATGTCTTGCCATGACAGTATGATTGCCATGCGGCTAAATGCTTATGTGTTATAAACTGTTTCGAATGCCTGTGGGTGAAGGTTGGATTGCCTGAGTTGGAACAACTCATCGAAATCCGTATTTTAGCCTACTTGCGAGTAGCAAAATCTAACACGTTTTTCGAGACAAAACGGATATGCAATGTTTATTTCCAAGTTAGGCGATCTAGTCTATACTTTTGTGTTGTGCGCATCACATAGTAATTCTAGGTTAATAACCGGAATAAGAACGCATAAAGTTTTCAAAAACGGATATCACGGTTAGTAGAGGCCGGTCTTCGGACCGGGCGAAAGGGGGTGCTCATAGCTGACCTTCCCCGATCGTACCCAAGCTCCCGAGCCAAGACCACTTTGGTGATGACGGACATGTGGCCTTCGGCACCGAGTCAGGGTTTCCTAAATTTCCCAAAAATAAAATATTTAGGTGGCGACTCTGTAATCTGGCAAAGCAGTCCATGTTTGGCGCTACTTTTTCAAAAATCTGTTTTCTCAAACGATTTGCCGGATTTGGACTCTTTGGTTCAGATTTAGAACCGTGACACAAAAAAAAAAGGGAGTCCGAACTGATAGCGCGAGGTCCCCTCCCGCGGGACGTGCTACAGTTTCTGGCGACTCTGCTGGGGATGTTAGAGAGCTTGACTCGAACTCGTGATATCCTGTTTTGGCTGCATTTATGTGTTTCTTTGCATTGCATGTGCATTGGTGCGCCTAGGACACCGTGTTGGCCATCTGCTATTCCTGAGCGGTTTGCCGGAGGCTTGTCTTGTCAAGGCATGTCCATAAGGCTGACCGGTTGCGGGCTCTGCCAGTATGGGAACACAAACCCCGGTTTTACCGGGGCACCCTTTTTCGACCATTCGACCTAGTTGCATAGTCGGAATCCGTAGTGACCATTCCAAACTAGGACAGGTTGCTTACCCGATTCAAGTTGTTTGAAACCGCTGCGTGCGTAGTGAAACCCTAGCTCCTGACAAAATAGGACAGGGAAACCCTACCCCAACATAGGGGTGTATTGGCTCTCATTTACTTGCTATGTGCTTTTAGAGTGAATCTCTACAGGGAGTGCATGTACCAGTTTGCGAGTCTGCGTATCCAGCCTGCGGACATCAGTATCAGTTTGTGGGAATCAGTTATATCTGCGGGAATCAGTTTCAGATTTGGGACAGTGACTTCGGGGAACAGTATTCAGTAGTAGAGTGCATGTTGTTCGACTACACCCGTGTTTGATCTATTTTGGGGCTGAAGTGCTGCTTGTTTTCCGTTTCAGTTCAGTGATTCAGAGAGTTGAGTCAGAACAGCTAGTGTCTTTTCCTCGCTGAGGCAGGACCAAACATGATGCAGAATTCGGAAGAGATTGTGGTCATGACGGCCACGCCGAGTCAAGGAACCACCCCACAAGATGAGGCTACTGTTGATATGCCACACCCGCCTAGGTCGCCCGCTGCACACCCAATCTGGACCCCTCAATTCT
Source organism: Camellia oleifera (assembly GCA_022316695.1). Lineage (NCBI taxonomy): Eukaryota > Viridiplantae > Streptophyta > Magnoliopsida > Ericales > Theaceae > Camellia > Camellia oleifera. The sequence continues at coordinate 187,760,330 of CM039309.1, forward strand.
ATCAGGCTCGCGAGCCCACTACATTCGAGTTAATGGGGATGATAGGCGAGCTTCAGAGGTCCGTGGCGGATCTCGCTTACGGAATGTCAACCTCGCCACTGGTATCACCGTATGCTGGAAATTTCGAACCCCAGAGCCCTCGATACTGGGGCGGATTGTGATCGAGCTCACTCAGTCAGAGATGACCTCCACCCACAACAATGATGTACCAGTACCAACCCAAACCTCTCATCAGGCTGAGGCCAGAGGCAAAGACAAAGTAAAGGCCGATGCCGATCCCGTGGAACAACTGCTGTGGGCAGTCCAGGCTTTGAAAACCGGAGGAATGAGCAGACAACAGGTATCCGCGATTGTAACCAAAAGTATGGATGACGTTTTCCCTACTTCGCCTGAGGGCAGTTCCAGTCAATCAGAGAACCGGGATAGGCCCCGTCATGCCAAGAAGGTTCTTCCCACTCCCAGCCCTGCATCCGGAAAGGATCAGAAACTCAAGGCTACACCCGCTGACCCGTTCGCTAGTGCATCTAGCAAGAGTCCTCAGATTCCGAAGTACTTGCCCCGAGGGCGCAGGGCCTTCCATCCTCTCTACATGCCGTTGTCTAGGGCACTTCTGATTTTAGCCAAAAAGGGGCATCTCACACCACTCGATCCTAGGCCGCTCCCCAAACCCCTTCCAGCAGGCCATGATGCCACTCAGTACTGTGCGTACCATCAACAGTCTGGCCACACCACTGATAATTGCTTCCGCCTCCGGCATGAGGTACAGGATTTGATTGATAACAAGGTTATCCTCCCACCCACCTCGGCTAAATCAGTCACTACAGAGTTCTTGGATTGTGAGGACACAGATACCGAGGACACTGATACTGCAAGTATGTAATTGGGATTCAATTGCCTGCGGGCAATATCTGGTACATTTTTGGATATGGCGTTTGGCACGCATTTTTGAGCACCTGCCGACGCTCTTTTTGTAAATCCTGGCTTGGGTGTCGAGTCAGTGTTTTGTTTTGTTTTGAGTCCGTCTCATCGTTTTGAGTCAGTTCTTTTTGCTTAAGGGTCTGTCTTGCTACGATAAGTCGGTCCTCTTTGTATAGAATACCGAGTGATTCCGGGGTTATTGCCTCGAACACCGTTTTGTACTTACTTCTTTTTGCTTTCTTTTTGAGTCTGTCTCTGTCGTGGAGCCAGTTGCATCCGAAACAAAAACCTGAATGAAACAGCTGCGGCTACTGTGTTCCCACGCCTATTGTTTATTTTGGGTTAGTTGTACCAGAAAAACTCGAGTAGGGCGACAGTGCATTCCACCTGCTCCCGTGTGCCCTGAAAATTATTGCATTGACCTAAGTTTTTCAAAACTTTTTGAACACTGCGGTGAAAACGAAGAGGAAGGAATTCCTCGGGTTTTGGCAAAACTTTGATCAAAATTGAAAGAAAGAACGGCGTGCTAAGCCCTTAACAATTGGAATCATGCTTGTCAGCGTGAGTACTGGGAAGGATCCTGACTTGATCTGGACTGGTTCCACACTATCTTCAGCGCGAGCGATGTGTCGCTTTCTTAAAATTTTTCAAAAAATTTTGTTTTGCGCAGTCCTGTGAAGACCTGTGTGGAACCGCTCTTGAGATTGTGCAGCCTAGGATCGCTCTCAGCCTCAAGTATCAACCCGCCCGTTTTGTTCTTCCAACTCATCCAGACCGTTCAACGGTCGACCATCAGAGGAGGCCCGTGCGGCCAGTCTCGAAGCAGTTCTCGGACAAGGGGCTTTGAAATCAGAGCAAAAGATTATACCTAACTAGAAGAAGCTCGTGAAGCAACCGTGATGGACTCTTCTGTAAGGTACCGCAACGGCCGTTTTCCTAGATACAGGAAGGCTTCAATTACTAGAACCATTTGACATGGGCTTGCTACACTTTTACCCTTTGAGAGGCTCGCTGGGCCGAAAATCCGGAAGGGCGACCCAGGCAAAAGTTAGAGCAAAAGAAAATACGAAAATACAAAAGAAAGAAGAACAAAGAAAAAAAGAAAAGAGAAAGAAGCTCGCAAGGTCGAAAAACCCGCATCGGGCGCCTTGGCAAAAGTTAGAGCCTAAAAGAAAAAGAAAGACAAAAAAAGAAGCTCGCAAGGTCGAAAACCTGCAACAGGCGCCTTGGCAAAAGTTAGAGCATAAAAAGGAGAGGTTAAATACCCGAGTGTACCTTAACCCCGGAACTACGTGAGGCTTGATTCCCATGTTTGGGATACGTAGGCAACTTCATCTTGAAGTCTAGCCCTCAACGCTCCCGTAGCGTCTCAGTCCATGTCATGGTTTTGATCACTTTTTGCCCTCTCCGAATCCAATGTCTCGATTGCAGCAACCCGGAACTACGTGATTAACTTCCTCTTGAAGCCAAACCACCAACACCTTCCAGGTGACTGTGTCCACATATTGATTCAAGCCGTCTTCGACTCCTCCGTGTTCGGGGATCCGACCGTCGTCAGCAAAGACTGGCTTACAACATGCCGTGGCATCGTCCAAACAAGGGGCAACTTTCCGTTGCCCTCCATTGCCATAAGTTGCCCTGAGTTATGTTCAAACCAGGGGCAACTTTCCGTTGCCTTCCCTCCCCTTTTAAGGCAGGGGCAATTTCCCATTGCCTTCGATCCGAGGTTGCATATCTCGAGGGTAAGTTCTACGCTCGTTGAGCATTGATTGTCTACAAAAACGGTTTTTTGAAAAGTTTTACCGAGGTTGACTTATTTTCTCGAAAACTGTTTCGCTTTCAAAATGGGACCATGTTTGGATCCAACAAAAGGAGAATTTTCAGTGCTTACAGCCTGACTCGCATAATTTTCAAATCAAAATTGAATAAGTGCGTTAATCTAACTCTCATTTTGGTCAGAACTGTTTTAGAAAACACAACAAAAATGGTCAAAATGATGAACCAGGGGCACAGTGGAGCCAGGTATCCTGTTCCCCCCCCCCCACCGTCAACATGCATTTGCCAGAAAGGCGCTTTATCCGTCAGAAGGAGTGGTTGCAAGCTAGCTATATCGGGCATGAACCCGCAACTTCCTATTCATCCGTCATTCACCTCGGGGAGGGATGCAAAATGAGAGAATAAAGAATAGAGAGGAGTAAGTTGAGAGAAAAGTGAGAGAAGGGTTTTTGTGAGAAAAACCGAGCCTGAGGGTCGAGTGATGTGAGAATCACGCGAATCAGAAAGGGTGGGAGGTGCACCCGGAGGAACTGGCTCCTCGAAATTTGAGGTCTCTTTAAACATGTCTGTGTGTCGTGTCTTTCGATTTGTCGGTCTCAACTTTGGATTTGAGTCTTTTCCAAGTATGTCTCGTCGCGTTAGGTCGTGCGCCTTTTGCTTCTTTGATTGAGTCTGTCTCGTCGTGTTATGTGGGAGGCTCGACACCCCGGTTGAAAACCCGTCTTCTTCTTCTAAAAAGGTAATCGCTTGTGCTCAGAATGCTTTGCCGTTCTCTGCATCCGTGCAAAGTAGGAGAAGGAAGGGAAAATTTGGAACATCCGAGTGTGTTTCAACTGCAACCGTATCGGTTTTGTGATCCGTCTTGTCAGATTGGGTTATTCATTTAAGGTTTGCTGTGGGCAGAATGAACCGAGTATTGTATCGTAGGCCGTATATAGCCCCAATCCTCAGCAGAGTATGGGTTGTATGTTCAGTTTGAGCAGTGGTTTGTATGAGCTGTTTTGCTGCTTAGTTGGTTGGTTATTTGATTATTACAGTGCAAGTGTTCAATTGTCAGATAACAGATCAGTATCATTTACATTTGAGGTGTAATGTGATGCAATGCAGTGCAAAGTACGAGATATGTAAATATAACACTTTTCAGATAAAAAGTCCATTTCATATCATCTTTTTCGAGTACATAGTTTGAAAAAAGCAAAAAAACCTGCCTGCGGCAGTACACTAGTACTCTATCTACCAAAAAGAGAAAAGTACAAGAAAAGAAATAAAAGAAAGAAGCAGCAAAATCATCATCATCAGCAATAGGCCTCGTGCCTAAGGATCAGTCCTCGCCCTCTTCCTGGGCAGAAGCACAAAAGCGTCGTCGGAGCCGTCACTGTCGGAGCCCGAACCCGAGCTATCCCCGGCCTCCTCCGCAAATGACTCAGTCCCCGCCTCCGACTCCCCATCTCCTGGAACTGGAGCTCGTGAGCTGCTCCCCACATGACCACGCCCCCCTCTGGTACGAGGGAAGATCCTGCCATCCCGAGTAGAGACGGGAGGCCCAGCTGGAGCAGTGTCGCCCACTGGAGGGATCGGGAAAGGAGGCTGAAAATACAAAGAACAAACACATCAGAAAACCGTGAGCAGTTTATCAGTATAGAATGCAGTGTATGAGTGCAGTGTGTGAATGCCGTGAGCAGTTTATCAGTATAGAATGCAGTGTATGAGTGCAGTGTATGAATGCCGTGAGCAGTTTATCAATATAGAATGCAGTGTATGAGTACAATGTATGAAAGCTGTGAGCAGTTTATCAGATTTTTGTGCAGTGAAGCAGATTATGCGAAACAGAGTATGATTCGAGACTGTGGTCAGTAAAACATACCGGTAAGCCGTAGGCGGCCAAGGCGTCGAGAGTCCGCTGCAGCATCCCCAGCAGGGAGGCATTCAACTCCACAGACTGACGGGTATACTCGGAGGAGGTCTGCAAAAGTATTAAATACATCAGTATTTTGTGGGATATCTGAATAAACTGAAATGACAATGCAAGATGCAGAAATGAAGTAATACATACCGGAGGCAACTCGGGAATGCCGGCCAACTCGTGACCAGCCGGAGGAGGAGCAAAAGGAATCTGGTAGGTCTCCCCGCTCTGCCCCCTATAAGTCAACATAGTAGGTAGAGCGGGCCAGCCCGTCCCTCGTCCCCTCTGCACCCCCCTCCTGCCGCGAGCTCGAGCCCTCTGTGATGGCCCCGCTCCTGCTCCTGTCTCTGCCCGGGCCGCTGGCGCCGCAGGTCTCTCTGGATCAGCTCGGGAGCCCCGGCTCAGAGGCCGCATCAAGAAGGTCCGGACGTACTCAGAGTAGTCGCCCTCGCCCCTGTAGGCATCCACATCTATGGCCCAGCCAAGGGTGTAGTCCTCCATCTACTGCTCCGAAAACCTCTCGGTGTCCCTCATGTGCTCGGGAGGCTGGATCGGAACTATCTGCTCCGGTAATCCCAGGGTCTGACGCAAGAAGCGCTCACCCAGGTACCAGGCCCGACAGACCGGGCCCTCCAGGAGAATCCGGTAGCGCGAGGTCTCGGTGGCGCCGGCATACCTGTCTCGTATCACCGCTGGGAGTGAAGCCCACAGCTGCCAGGTGACCTGAAATGAAATACAGTTGATTATCTACGGATACAGAAATGTACGCATGAAAGCGAAGCTTCAAACGGACTGTAAGTAAAACATACCTCAGTAGGGGTGATGGTGTCGAAGAAAACGACGGTAGAAGCTAAAAGTGTCCCGGGGCCTCCGGACACATCGCCCGTCGTAACGGGGAGAGAAGGGGACGACCAGAGGGGTCTCCGTCTCCGGTACTGGCTCCAGTCTGGGGAAGTAGGCATACACCCACAGCTGCAAAACAGACGTCAGTATGATTATCAGAAAAGCAGAATACAGAATAAAGCGGAAGTAACGGAGCCGTGTGTTGTGTATTGATAAGAGACCAGAATGTTACCTCGACGGCGCCAGCAGACAAGTGGGAGGCCGGCTCGCGTAGCAGAAGCTCTGGGTCCAAAACTCTGTCAAAGCCGCGGAAGTGGCGGAGTCCGTCGGGTGGTAGCACGTGGATGGCCGGGCGATAGGTCGCCGGATCGAATGGGCGCTCGCTCAATGGGAGGAGCTCGACCCCGGGGTCCATCTCATGGTCCGGGGGAGTCCCGACGTGTGGGATATCGTCTGCCATGGGTAATGATGGTGAAAAATAGCCGGAAAAGGAAAACCGGGTCGGAATACGAAAAGTCAACCGAGAAGGTCAACCCCGAGAGGGCCGGAAATGGCCGGAAGGGTCGGAATGTGAAAAGACACGGGAATGAAGAGAAAATCGAGGGGAACAAGTCCCGAAAGGCGAAAATAGCAAAAGGAATACCGAAATGGAGAAATGTTCGGTTCAAAGTGTTCGAAACGCGGAGATATACGCGAATCGAACGACGAAACGGGCGTGAAACGCAAAGAAATCGGCGAAAAATCAAAGGGAAAACACTCTAGAGAGAGAGAGAAGGAGTTTTCGGCGGTGTGGAAGTAAGAAAATAGGGCTTAGGTGCCCTATTTTATAACACCCGTGGCAAATTGTCAAAACTGCCCCCGATCAGTCATTTTTGGCCGGTCGGCACTGTTTTGTGCCGGTCGGCACATTTTTGTGCCGATCAATGAGTTCAGCCAGCCGGTGGTAGCCGATGACCACCCCACCCAGCCGGTGGTGTTCACAAGGCCATTTTTAGGCAAATTGAGGAGTTTTGGGTCTTCATAGCTCAAGAAAGTACAAGAAAATGTATCCCCGATGCTCAACCGGCCTCCGTTTTGACTTCGGACCGTCTCTACTGTGCGTGGCACTCAAATTCAAGCAGAGATTGTATCCTTTTGTATCCTTTTGTCATTTACAGAGATTCAAAAGTTGCCCCGTGTGCGTTACGCCCATCCATCGCATTTCCCGGCGTATCGTATCACGCCATCTTGCACGTCCCTTGAGACTTGCTCCATTTTGCATTATCATGTGGCATGCGTGTCATACTGCCTCATTTTGCATTTCATCTTGAGTCCCGTGAGGTGTGCTACCTCACGCGCTTCGTTTTGCATTTCATGCCCCCGGGTCTGGCGAGACCTTAAACACGCACGGTCCGGCGGGACCAAAAACACGCACGGTCCAGGAGACCCTAAATCCTCGAGAGGTGCAAGACCTTCGGTGCATTGAGGTGTACCTCATCACATTTGTTTCACGTTTCATTGCATCCCGAGGCACGTACACCTCGTTTTGCACTTCATTTTCCATCAAATGAGGTACGTGTGCCTCATTTCGCATTTCATTGCATCTCGAGGCACGCACGCCTCGTTTTGCACTTCATTTTCCACCTCTTGAGGCACGCACGTCTCACGCGCGTCTCATTTGCATTGCATGCACTTGAGTACTGTGTAACAGTTACCCCCCGGGTCTGGCGAGACCTTAAACACGCACGGTCCGGCGGGACCAAAAACACGCACGGTCTAGGGGACCTTAAATCCTCGGGAGGTGCAAGACCTTCGGTGCACTAAAGTTGCCCCTCATTGCATTTGGCATGCATTTCATTGCGCCGTTTGGCGCACACCCCCATTACACTTCATTTTCCATCCTTTGAGGCACGTGTACCTCATTGCACTCCATTTTCCATCTTTTGAAACACGCACGGTCTAGGAGACCTTAAATCCTCGGGAGGTGAAAGACCTCCGGTGCATTAAGGTGTGCACCTCATTGCATTTGGCATGCATTCCATCACATTGTTTAGCGCACCTCATCGGTTGCCCCCCTAGGTCCGGCAAGACCTTAAACCCGCTCATTTGCATTATCATGCATCTCAAAGCCGCGCGTTAGCGCGCATTTCAAAAAATGCATTGTCATGCATACATTATACATCGCGGTCTAGGAGACCTTAAATCCTCTGAAGGTGCAATTCCTTTGGTGTTTGTCGTGCCCAAACGACTTTCGGTGGTCTGGTAAAGCCACCTGTCTGTGCTTGCGGTGAGTTCCTAGGAGACCAATGGGGACGGTGAAAACTAGAGTTCGAATGGCTTGTGCCTAGAACGCAAAGGTTCGGAATTTCCGAGACTAAAGTCTGGTTTAAATACCCAGGGGGTGTACCCTCGGCTTGAAATCTGTATGGAAGCCCCATAGGTTGAGGCGGCGTGTTTATGCCTCGATTCTGGATACTGAACCAACCTAGTATATCACCCCGTTGGTAGAATAGGGAAAACTGCAATCGCAGCCATTGCATCACATTGCATTTATCATGCGTTTCATTGTAAATACTATTGCATATGTCATGCATTTTCAAAAATTCAAAAAACATGCATCTCATGCATCATTAATACCATTGCATATGTCATGCATTTTCAAAAAAAAAAAAACAAAAAAAAAACCATGCATATGTCATGCATCATCCTCGTAGTATAGTGCATATGTCATGCCTTTTTGTAAATATCCATTTCTATTGCATTGTAGTTGCATGCATTCACTGCATCATCTTCCATCTATGGTTTGCGCCTTTCCTTGTTGAGCTTGGTCTGGTATGTGCCCCTACTTTTCACGTCGAAGCACAGTTCTGTATGCAGAAGTTCTGTGCTAGACATGGCTTGTATGCGTACATTCCCTTCCTAGGCAAGACTGGGTTTGGCCCGCGTGCCATATCCATTGTATCTATTCCATTGCATGCATTCATTGCATCATCTTCCATCTATGGCTTGCACCTTTCCTTGTTGAGCTTGGTCTGGTATGTGCCTATACTTTTCACGTTGAAACATGGTTCATGTGCATCGCGCCTATTCCTTGATGAACTTGGTTTGAGGTTGCGGCACCTTTTCTGTGTTAGACATGGCTTGTATGCGTACATACTTTTCCTAGGCGAGATACGGTTTGGCCCGCGTGCCATATCCATTATATCCATTTCCATTACATTATAGTGTAATCATTGCGTCCGGCGTTAGGATCATTATTCTTTCCTCAGCGGGTCGTTTCCCCACTTATGTCATTCCACTCAATACTTGTTCTTGTGTTCGTGCGTATTCCTCATAGATCAGACATCGTTCTATGGGACACGAACTTGTTACCTCCATCAACCTATTTGACATTTGTGTGGTTTCGAACCGTTCCGGTTTGAACCTTGATTCCATCGCCCTGCATGTAGTCCGCATTAGTTTTAATTGCACTACATTTTCATTTGCATTATTCATATATAGTTTTGTATATATTGCATATCATTCATCATTCGCATTGCATATGTCATGCATGTTGCTAACAATATTGTACTTGTTAAAGTTTGCTTTCTTTACAGGCACGATATTGTATGTACGGTTCATTTACCGCCGGCGCAACCGGACGAGCCGCACAGGTATTGTATCCTCCGTGTGAGACGTTTTGAGAATTGCATAATTCTCTTACATCCTTTCTGCATTGTAGTGTAGATTGGTGCATTTTAGCTTATAACTGTTGCATGTGTGCTTCATTACAGCTTTCTTTGCGTGATCATAAGTTATGCTCGGCTTCTTGCATTTTCAGTTGCATTTTGCCCCTGCCTTCAGGCGCATATCTTTGTTTGTCGTGCATGTTTGTCCAAGTCTTCGGCCTTGTCAAAAATGGGTCGTCTCTGGGCTTTGACATTCACTCCCGTCATTGTTATGACTTCCGAGTTCTGTCAAAGAGGGGCAACTGTAGACACCCCATTTTTTACCGTCCTCAAGACTTGGACGTCACCGTTGGAACACTCGGTGATCATCCATGTTTGTGTTCGTTTGGAGTTCCCGGAGTTCTCGGCTCGCGCGCCGTGCCTCAGGACCTCCGAACTCGACCATTTGTGTTTGGTTTTGCACCAAACACTTGTGATTTGCCTTGGAAGGGCAGGGAATGCTTTATGAGGCATCCCCACACACCACCGGCTGGGGCTAGAGGCCACCGGCTGGCTGTAGTTGTCACCGGCACTATATTGTGCCGGTCGGCAATATTTTGGGCGAAATGACCATTTTGCCCAGCCGACCACTTTACAACTGTTTTCTGAGATATTTTAAGACAGCTTTTGAGCATTTGCTTCCCCTCCATACACGTGTATGGAGGGGATGACCCTTGTTTGCTTAGCTTGTAAGTTTACAAGTTCTATAAGAGGAAAGCTCTCCCTCTTGACTTAGGGTTAGCATTTTTCAGAGCATTAGACATTGTTAGAGAGCTGGAGCTCTGGTTTTTAGGGTTAAGTTAGATACATATATCATATCTCTCTTTTTCTCTTAGGACTCTAGGTGTTTAGTTCATACTATTGCACTAAAACACCTAGAGTTCCACCTTTCTCTTGGCTCTGAGGTTCCAAAGGTCGGTTTTTGACATTTTTGACTGGTTTGGAGCTCAAGGAAGCAACAACATCAACTCTTGTGAAGATAGTCAACAAGGGTGAGAAACTTGCATTTTATTCCCCATTTTTGCATTCCATTTTTACCTAGTTTAAAACAGTTTTTGTGCTTAGTGATTAACACATAAAATCTCTGTTTTCAAGTCCTCTTTATTGTTCATTAAGGGTGCTTGGTGGTTTGAGCAAGTTTAACCACCCTTAGACCTTGAAAAGGTCACTTTTTGTGCTATTTTGGAGAGATCCGGGACTTGTGTGCTTGGACCTCTTCACCACTGAAATCTTGAGGGATTTCAGTGGTGGAGATGGTGCCATAAAGTCCTAGAAAGGAGAGGGCCACCCCCTCTCCTTGATGTCCTTAAAAAGGGCAAGTTTAGCCTCTTGAGAGAGCCCCATGCTTGAGTGTGTGCTGAGCTTGTTTGACTTGTTTTCTATGCTTATACTATCATGATATAACATGTTTTCAAGTTGGTTTTGGCCTCCTATACATGCTTAGTATAGTTGCCTTGTAATGCCTCTTTTATGCCTTAACATGACTAGGTTGCTTGCCCTATTTTCTAGCATGTTTTAGGCTTAGATTTGTGAAGCTTGCAAGCTTATTTTGCCATGATTTAGCTCTGTCCATAGCTATTTTGGCCAATCTTGGCATGTATTTGGTAGCCTCTTTGTATTTGGCTTGTTGGCCTCAAAAGCATGAAAGTGTGGTACGCTATTCTAGCTTTGTTTTTAGTGAATGGAACCATCTAACATGCCATTTCAGTCCTTCATACATGCTTGTTTGATTGCCTTAGTGGCCTTGTTAATGCTTTAAGAGCTTGTCTTTAAGTGCTCTATGTTTAGGCCTTATTGCATGCCTTAGATTCCATGCTTCCTAGATGCCATCTAGGTGGTCCCTTAGGCTTAGTTTTATGTGTGAAAACTTTGTCTTTAAGTGCTTTGAATATTGCCATGTATGATTGTGCTAAGTGTGGTTTAATACCCTATTGACTTGTCTTAAGCCTAGGCCATTTGCATGCTTTGTTTGGCATGCTTCATTGCACGATTTGGCATTATGTTTGACGTGAATTTCAGAGTTTTGATGCATGCTATCAGTCTATGTTTGGCCTCTTAAGTGTGCATAAGAGTTTGACTTTGTATGCCTAAGTCTTAAGCCTTAACATGTGCATGTGTGTGCGTGTGTTTAGTCTCATTTTCTAGGCATTCTGGCCACTGTTTTGAGCCTTATTGGAGCTGCCCAATTCATGTTTAAGCCCAATCTACAATCGGTTTGCATGCTTGGTTCATGTGCATGCTTGTATGCTTGCATAAATGCCATACCATTGTCCATGTGTGCATAATAGATAAACATGCTTAGGACCTCATTGCATTGGCATGTACGCTAGGCCTCTTGACTAAGTCATGATGGAGGTTTAGCACCCCTTTATGTGTTTGCTTGGTTTGTATGCATTTTAAATCAAATTTGCACCCTTGGTTCTTAGGATCATCACGCATGGAAATGCGCGATTGATGGTCCGGGAATCGAGGCACACGCCCTCTTGAGTCCATAGCATGATGAGGGATGTGCTTGGCGCATACATGCTTTGATTTGCATTGCCTTGCCTTTGGTTTCCTCTGCTGCTGTCAGTTGCAGGTTCTGCAGGGATAAAGGGCCGATCGGCACTCTTTAGTGCCGACCGGCTGCCTCTTGGCAGCCGATAATGAAATTAAGGGCCGGTGGTTTTCTTCCTTAGCCGGTGGCTCCCTGCCTCAGCCGGTGATGCTCCCCAGTGCTCTGAGAGGTACTCCTGAAGTTTTGGGAATCTTCAGAGAAGGAGAGCAGAGGAAACAGAGGCACACTTGCACGGCAGTACAGTTCCGAGCGAGTCCCGGGCACACGCGGCAGTCAGCCCTCCTTCCGAGGCATTTATCACTTAAGTAGATTAATTATTTGATTTAATTAATTTAGTTGATTTGTAATATTTAATTAGCTAGAATAGTTAATTATTTATTCGGTTTTGTATATTCTTTCGGTCCCTCCGAGCGAGGGCGCAATTGTAATAAGTGTGCGTGAGTGGGTGCATGTCTTCCAATCCCCGCTTCTTTCTATCCCTTTTATTTACCTGCTTATGGTAGATTAAGGCACGTCTACTTTAGCATACCTTATGCAATACATGCGTGCATCCATGCATTTGTTTACATGCACCGGGCTCGGTACATCATACAAATTGCATCGTACTTTCAATTCCAAATTGAATACGTGATAGTTGTCACATCTCATGTGCCATGTTTAGGGTTAGCCGAGCCTACTCTAGATTGCATCCATGCCTGTGTTGCATTAGACACTTAAACATGAACTAGGTCATGCATGCTTTGCTAACTAGTTTATTATTTTGGCGCGGAGTACGATGTAAGTATTTTTCGCTTTAGCATACCACATGCGTGTGAATGTCTTGCCATGACAGTATGATTGCCATGCGGCTAAATGCTTATGTGTTATAAACTGTTTCGAATGCCTGTGGGTGAAGGTTGGATTGCCTGAGTTAGAACAACTCATCGAAATCCGTATTTTAGCCTACTTGCGAGTAGCAAAATCTAACACGTTTTTCGAGACAAAACGGATATGCAATGTTTATTTCCAAGTTAGGCGATCTAGTCTATACTTTTGTGTTGTGCGCATCACATAGTAATTCTAGGTAATAACCGGAATAAGAACGCATAAAGTTTTCAAAAACGGATATCACGGTTAGTAGAGGCCGGTCTTCGGACCGGGCGAAAGGGGGTGCTCATAGCTGACCTTCCCCGATCGTACCCAAGCTCCCGAGCCAAGACCACTTTGGTGATGACGGACATGTGGCCTTCGGCACCGAGTCAGGGTTTCCTAAATTTCCCAAAAATAAAATATTTAGGTGGCGACTCTGTAATCTGGCAAAGCAGTCCATGTTTGGCGCTACTTTTTCAAAAATCTGTTTTCTCAAACGATTTGCCGGATTTGGACTCTTTGGTTCAGATTTAGAACCGTGACACAAAAAAAAAAGGAGTCCGAACTGATAGCGCGAGGTCCCCTCCCGCGGGACGTGCTACAGTTTCTGGCGACTCTGCTGGGGATGTTAGAGAGCTTGACTCGAACTCGTGATATCCTGTTTTGGCTGCATTTATGTGTTTCTTTGCATTGCATGTGCATTGGTGCGCCTAGGACACCGTGTTGGCCATCTGCTATTCCTGAGCGGTTTGCCGGAGGCTTGTCTTGTCAAGGCATGTCCGTAAGGCTGACCGGTTGCGGGCTCTGCCAGTATGGGAACACAAACCCCGGTTTTACCGGGGCACCCTTTTTCGACCATTCGACCTAGTTGCATAGTCGGAATCCGTAGTGACCATTCCAAACTAGGACAGGTTGCTTACCCGATTCAAGTTGTTTGAAACCGCTGCGTGCGTAGTGAAACCCTAGCTCCTGACAAAATAGGACAGGGAAACCCTACCCCAACATAGGGGTGTATTGGCTCTCATTTACTTGCTATGTGCTTTTAGAGTGAATCTCTACAGGGAGTGCATGTACCAGTTTGCGAGTCTGCGTATCCAGCCTGCGGACATCAGTATCAGTTTGTGGGAATCAGTTATATCTGCGGGAATCAGTTTCAGATTTGGGACAGTGACTTCGGGGAACAGTATTCAGTAGTAGAGTGCATGTTGTTCGACTACACCCGTGTTTGATCTATTTTGGGGCTGAAGTGCTGCTTGTTTTCCGTTTCAGTTCAGTGATTCAGAGAGTTGAGTCAGAACAGCTAGTGTCTTTTCCTCGCTGAGGCAGGACCAAACATGATGCAGAATTCGGAAGAGATTGTGGTCATGACGGCCACGCCGAGTCAAGGAACCACCCCACAAGATGAGGCTACTGTTGATATGCCACACCCGCCTAGGTCGCCCGCTGCACACCCAATCTGGACCCCTCAATTCTATCAGGCTCGCGAGCCCACTACATTCGAGTTAATGGGGATGATAGGCGAGCTTCAGAGGTCCGTGGCGGATCTCGCTTACGGAATGTCAACCTCGCCACTGGTATCACCGTATGCTGGAAATTTCGAACCCCAAGAGCCCTCGATACTGGGGCGGATTGTGATCGAGCTCACTCAGTCAGAGATGACCTCCACCCACAACAATGATGTACCAGTACCAACCCAAACCTCTCATCAGGCTGAGGCCAGAGGCAAAGACAAAGTAAAGGCCGATGCCGATCCCGTGGAACAACTGCTGTGGGCAGTCCAGGCTTTGAAAACCGGAGGAATGAGCAGACAACAGGTATCCGCGATTGTAACCAAAAGTATGGATGACGTTTTCCCTACTTCGCCTGAGGGCAGTTCCAGTCAATCAGAGAACCGGGATAGGCCCCGTCATGCCAAGAAGGTTCTTCCCACTCCCAGCCCTGCATCCGGAAAGGATCAGAAACTCAAGGCTACACCCGCTGACCCGTTCGCTAGTGCATCTAGCAAGAGTCCTCAGATTCCGAAGTACTTGCCCCGAGGGCGCAGGGCCTTCCATCCTCTCTACATGCCGTTGTCTAGGGCACTTCTGATTTTAGCCAAAAAGGGGCATCTCACACCACTCGATCCTAGGCCGCTCCCCAAACCCCTTCCAGCAGGCCATGATGCCACTCAGTACTGTGCGTACCATCAACAGTCTGGCCACACCACTGATAATTGCTTCCGCCTCCGGCATGAGGTACAGGATTTGATTGATAACAAGGTTATCCTCCCACCCACCTCGGCTAAATCAGTCACTACAGAGTTCTTGGATTGTGAGGACACAGATACCGAGGACACTGATACTGCAAGTATGTAATTGGGATTCAATTGCCTGCGGGCAATATCTGGTACATTTTTGGATATGGCGTTTGGCACGCATTTTTGAGCACCTGCCGACGCTCTTTTTGTAAATCCTGGCTTGGGTGTCGAGTCAGTGTTTTGTTTTGTTTGAGTCCGTCTCATCGTTTTGAGTCAGTTCTTTTTGCTTAAGGGTCTGTCTTGCTACGATAAGTCGGTCCTCTTTGTATAGAATACCGACTGATTCCGGGGTTATTGCCTCGAACACCGTTTTGTACTTACTTCTTTTTGCTTTCTTTTTGAGTCTGTCTCTGTCGTGGAGCCAGTTGCATCCGAAACAAAAAACCTGAATGAAACAGCTGCGGCTACTGTGTTCCCACGCCTATTGTTTATTTTGGGTTAGTTGTACCAGAAAAACTCGAGTAGGGCGACAGTGCATTCCACCTGCTCCCGTGTGCCCTGAAAATTATTGCATTGACCTAAGTTTTTCAAAACTTTTTGAACACTGCGGTGAAAACGAAGAGGAAGGAATTCCTCGGGTTTTGGCAAAACTTTGATCAAAATTGAAAGAAAGAACGGCGTGCTAAGCCCTTAACAATTGGAATCATGCTTGTCAGCGTGAGTACTGGGAAGGATCCTGACTTGATCTGGACTGGTTCCACACTATCTTCAGCGCGAGCGATGTGTCGCTTTCTTAAAATTTTTCAAAAATTTTGTTTTGCGCAGTCCTGTGAAGACCTGTGTGGAACCGCTCTTGAGATTGTGCAGCCTAGGATCGCTCTCAGCCTCAAGTATCAACCCGCCCGTTTTGTTCTTCCAACTCATCCAGACCGTTCAACGGTCGACCATCAGAGGAGGCCCGTGCGGCCAGTCTCGAAGCAGTTCTCGGACAAGGGGCTTTGAAATCAGAGCAAAAGATTATACCTAACTAGAAGAAGCTCGTGAAGCAACCGTGATGGACTCTTCTGTAAGGTACCGCAACGGCCGTTTTCCTAGATACAGGAAGGCTTCAATTACTAGAACCATTTGACATGGGCTTGCTACACTTTTACCCTTTGAGAGGCTCGCTGGGCCGAAAATCCGGAAGGGCGACCCAGGCAAAAGTTAGAGCAAAAGAAAATACGAAAATACAAAAGAAAGAAGAACAAAGAAAAAAAGAAAAGAGAAAGAAGCTCGCAAGGTCGAAAAACCCGCATCGGGCGCCTTGGCAAAAGTTAGAGCCTAAAAGAAAAAGAAAGACAAAAAAAGAAGCTCGCAAGGTCGAAAACCTGCAACAGGCGCCTTGGCAAAAGTTAGAGCATAAAAAGGAGAGGTTAAATACCCGAGTGTACCTTAACCCCGGAACTACGTGAGGCTTGATTCCCATGTTTGGGATACGTAGGCAACTTCATCTTGAAGTCTAGCCCTCAACGCTCCCGTAGCGTCTCAGTCCATGTCATGGTTTTGATCACTTTTTGCCCTCTCCGAATCCAATGTCTCGATTGCAGCAACCCGGAACTACGTGATTAACTTCCTCTTGAAGCCAAACCACCAACACCTTCCAGGTGACTGTGTCCACATATTGATTCAAGCCGTCTTCGACTCCTCCGTGTTCGGGGATCCGACCGTCGTCAGCAAAGACTGGCTTACAACATGCCGTGGCATCGTCCAAACAAGGGGCAACTTTCCGTTGCCCTCCATTGCCATAAGTTGCCCTGAGTTATGTTCAAACCAGGGGCAACTTTCCGTTGCCTTCCCTCCCCTTTTAAGGCAGGGGCAATTTCCCATTGCCTTCGATCCGAGGTTGCATATCTCGAGGGTAAGTTCTACGCTCGTTGAGCATTGATTGTCTACAAAAACGGTTTTTGAAAAGTTTTACCGAGGTTGACTTATTTTCTCGAAAACTGTTTCGCTTTCAAAATGGGACCATGTTTGGATCCAACAAAAGGAGAATTTTCAGTGCTTACAGCCTGACTCGCATAATTTTCAAATCAAAATTGAATAAGTGCGTTAATCTAACTCTCATTTTGGTCAGAACTGTTTTAGAAAACACAACAAAAATGGTCAAAATGATGAACCAGGGGCACAGTGGAGCCAGGTATCCTGTTCCCCCCCCCCACCGTCAACATGCATTTGCCAGAAAGGCGCTTTATCCGTCAGAAGGAGTGGTTGCAAGCTAGCTATATCGGGCATGAACCCGCAACTTCCTATTCATCCGTCATTCACCTCGGGGAGGGATGCAAAATGAGAGAATAAAGAATAGAGAGGAGTAAGTTGAGAGAAAAGTGAGAGAAGGGTTTTTGTGAGAAAAACCGAGCCTGAGGGTCGAGTGATGTGAGAATCACGCGAATCAGAAAGGGTGGGAGGTGCACCCGGAGGAACTGGCTCCTCGAAATTTGAGGTCTCTTTTAAACATGTCTGTGTGTCGTGTCTTTCGATTTGTCGGTCTCAACTTTGGATTTGAGTCTTTTCCAAGTATGTCTCGTCGCGTTAGGTCGTGCGCCTTTTGCTTCTTTGATTGAGTCTGTCTCGTCGTGTTATGTGGGAGGCTCGACACCCCGGTTGAAAACCCGTCTTCTTCTTCTAAAAAGGTAATCGCTTGTGCTCAGAATGCTTTGCCGTTCTCTGCATCCGTGCAAAGTAGGAGAAGGAAGGGAAAATTTGGAACATCCGAGTGTGTTTCAACTGCAACCGTATCGGTTTTGTGATCCGTCTTGTCAGATTGGGTTATTCATTTAAGGTTTGCTGTGGGCAGAATGAACCGAGTATTGTATCGTAGGCCGTATATAGCCCCAATCCTCAGCAGAGTATGGGTTGTATGTTCAGTTTGAGCAGTGGTTTGTATGAGCTGTTTTGCTGCTTAGTTGGTTGGTTATTTGATTATTACAGTGCAAGTGTTCAATTGTCAGATAACAGATCAGTATCATTTACATTTGAGGTGTAATGTGATGCAATGCAGTGCAAAGTACGAGATATGTAAATATAACACTTTTCAGATAAAAAGTCCATTTCATATCATCTTTTTCGAGTACATAGTTTGAAAAAAGCAAAAAACCTGCCTGCGGCAGTACACAGTACTCTATCTACCAAAAAGAGAAAAGTACAAGAAAAGAAATAAAAGAAAGAAGCAGCAAAATCATCATCATCAGCAATAGGCCTCGTGCCTAAGGATCAGTCCTCGCCCTCTTCCTGGGCAGAAGCACAAAAGCGTCGTCGGAGCCGTCACTGTCGGAGCCCGAACCCGAGCTATCCCCGGCCTCCTCCGCAAATGACTCAGTCCCCGCCTCCGACTCCCCATCTCCTGGAACTGGAGCTCGTGAGCTGCTCCCCACATGACCACGCCCCCCTCTGGTACGAGGGAAGATCCTGCCATCCCGAGTAGAGACGGGAGGCCCAGCTGGAGCAGTGTCGCCCACTGGAGGGATCGGGAAAGGAGGCTGAAAATACAAAGAACAAACACATCAGAAAACCGTGAGCAGTTTATCAGTATAGAATGCAGTGTATGAGTGCAGTGTGTGAATGCCGTGAGCAGTTTATCAGTATAGAATGCAGTGTATGAGTGCAGTGTATGAATGCCGTGAGCAGTTTATCAATATAGAATGCAGTGTATGAGTACAATGTATGAAAGCTGTGAGCAGTTTATCAGATTTTTGTGCAGTGAAGCAGATTATGCGAAACAGAGTATGATTCGAGACTGTGGTCAGTAAAACATACCGGTAAGCCGTAGGCGGCCAAGGCGTCGAGAGTCCGCTGCAGCATCCCCAGCAGGGAGGCATTCAACTCCACAGACTGACGGGTATACTCGGAGGAGGTCTGCAAAAGTATTAAATACATCAGTATTTTGTGGGATATCTGAATAAACTGAAATGACAATGCAAGATGCAGAAATGAAGTAATACATACCGGAGGCAACTCGGGAATGCCGGCCAACTCGTGACCAGCCGGAGGAGGAGCAAAAGGAATCTGGTAGGTCTCCCCGCTCTGCCCCCTATAAGTCAACATAGTAGGTAGAGCGGGCCAGCCCGTCCCTCGTCCCCTCTGCACCCCCCTCCTGCCGCGAGCTCGAGCCCTCTGTGATGGCCCCGCTCCTGCTCCTGTCTCTGCCCGGGCCGCTGGCGCCGCAGGTCTCTCTGGATCAGCTCGGGAGCCCCGGCTCAGAGGCCGCATCAAGAAGGTCCGGACGTACTCAGAGTAGTCGCCCTCGCCCCTGTAGGCATCCACATCTATGGCCCAGCCAAGGGTGTAGTCCTCCATCTACTGCTCCGAAAACCTCTCGGTGTCCCTCATGTGCTCGGGAGGCTGGATCGGAACTATCTGCTCCGGTAATCCCAGGGTCTGACGCAAGAAGCGCTCACCCAGGTACCAGGCCCGACAGACCGGGCCCTCCAGGAGAATCCGGTAGCGCGAGGTCTCGGTGGCGCCGGCATACCTGTCTCGTATCACCGCTGGGAGTGAAGCCCACAGCTGCCAGGTGACCTGAAATGAAATACAGTTGATTATCTACGGATACAGAAATGTACGCATGAAAGCGAAGCTTCAAACGGACTGTAAGTAAAACATACCTCAGTAGGGGTGATGGTGTCGAAGAAACGACGGTAGAAGCTAAAAGTGTCCCGGGGCCTCCGGACACATCGCCCGTCGTAACGGGGAGAGAAGGGGACGACTAGAGGGGTCTCCGTCTCCGGTACTGGCTCCAGTCTGGGGAAGTAGGCATACACCCACAGCTGCAAAACAGACGTCAGTATGATTATCAGAAAAGCAGAATACAGAATAAAGCGGAAGTAACGGAGCCGTGTGTTGTGTATTGATAAGAGACCAGAATGTTACCTCGACGGCGCCAGCAGACAAGTGGGAGGCCGGCTCGCGTAGCAGAAGCTCTGGGTCCAAAACTCTGTCAAAGCCGCGGAAGTGGCGGAGTCCGTCGGGTGGTAGCACGTGGATGGCCGGGCGATAGGTCGCCGGATCGAATGGGCGCTCGCTCAATGGGAGGAGCTCGACCCCGGGGTCCATCTCATGGTCCGGGGGAGTCCCGACGTGTGGGATATCGTCTGCCATGGGTAATGATGGTGAAAAATAGCCGGAAAAGGAAAACCGGGTCGGAATACGAAAAGTCAACCGAGAAGGTCAACCCCGAGAGGGCCGGAAATGGCCGGAAGGGTCGGAATGTGAAAAGACACGGGAATGAAGAGAAAATCGAGGGGAACAAGTCCCGAAAAGGCGAAAATAGCAAAAGGAATACCGAAATGGAGAAATGTTCGGTTCAAAGTGTTCGAAACGCGGAGATATACGCGAATCGAACGACGAAACGGGCGTGAAACGCAAAGAAATCGGCGAAAAATCAAAGGGAAAACACTCTAGAGAGAGAGAGAAGGAGTTTTCGGCGGTGTGGAAGTAAGAAAATAGGGCTTAGGTGCCCTATTTTATAACACCCGTGGCAAATTGTCAAAACTGCCCCCGATCAGTCATTTTTGGCCGGTCGGCACTGTTTTGTGCCGGTCGGCACATTTTTGTGCCGATCAATGAGTTCAGCCAGCCGGTGGTAGCCGATGACCACCCCACCCAGCCGGTGGTGTTCACAAGGCCATTTTTAGGCAAATTGAGGAGTTTTGGGTCTTCATAGCTCAAGAAAGTACAAGAAAATGTATCCCCGATGCTCAACCGGCCTCCGTTTTGACTTCGGACCGTCTCTACTGTGCGTGGCACTCAAATTCAAGCAGAGATTGTATCCTTTTGTATCCTTTTGTCATTTACAGAGATTCAAAAGTTGCCCCGTGTGCGTTACGCCCATCCATCGCATTTCCCGGCGTATCGTATCACGCCATCTTGCACGTCCCTTGAGACTTGCTCCATTTTGCATTATCATGTGGCATGCGTGTCATACTGCCTCATTTTGCATTTCATCTTGAGTCCCGTGAGGTGTGCTACCTCACGCGCTTCGTTTTGCATTTCATGCCCCCGGGTCTGGCGAGACCTTAAACACGCACGGTCC
The DNA here is from genome assembly GCA_022316695.1 of Camellia oleifera. Lineage (NCBI taxonomy): Eukaryota > Viridiplantae > Streptophyta > Magnoliopsida > Ericales > Theaceae > Camellia > Camellia oleifera. Next base: position 187,781,165 of record CM039309.1, read on the forward strand.
GGCGGGACCAAAAACACGCACGGTCCAGGAGACCCTAAATCCTCGAGAGGTGCAAGACCTTCGGTGCATTGAGGTGTACCTCATCACATTCGTTTCACGTTTCATTGCATCCCGAGGCACGTACACCTCATTTTGCACTTCATTTTCCATCAAATGAGGTACGTGTGCCTCATTTCGCATTTCATTGCATCTCGAGGCACGCACGCCTCGTTTTGCACTTCATTTTCCACCTCTTGAGGCACGCACGTCTCACGCGCGTCTCATTTGCATTGCATGCACTTGAGTACTGTGTAACAGTTACCCCCCGGGTCTGGCGAGACCTTAAACACGCACGGTCCGGCGGGACCAAAAACACGCACGGTCTAGGGGACCTTAAATCCTCGGGAGGTGCAAGACCTTCGGTGCACTAAAGTTGCCCCTCATTGCATTTGGCATGCATTTCATTGCGCCGTTTGGTGCACACCCCCATTACACTTCATTTTCCATCCTTTGAGGCACGTGTACCTCATTGCACTCCATTTTCCATCTTTTGAAACACGCACGGTCTAGGAGACCTTAAATCCTCGGGAGGTGAAAGACCTCCGGTGCATTAAGGTGTGCACCTCATTGCATTTGGCATGCATTCCATCGCATTGTTTAGCGCACCTCATCGGTTGCCCCCCTAGGTCCGGCAAGACCTTAAACCCGCTCATTTGCATTATCATGCATCTCAAAGCCGCGCGTTAGCGCGCATTTCAAAAAATGCATTGTCATGCATACATTATACATCGCGGTCTAGGAGACCTTAAATCCTCTGAAGGTGCAATTCCTTTGGTGTTTGTCGTGCCCAAACGACTTTCGGTGGTCTGGTAAAGCCACCTGTCTGTGCTTGCGGTGAGTTCCTAGGAGACCAATGGGGACGGTGAAAACTAGAGTTCGAATGGCTTGTGCCTAGAACGCAAAGGTTCGGAATTTCCGAGACTAAAGTCTGGTTTAAATACCCAGGGGGTGTACCCTCGGCTTGAAATCTGTATGGAAGCCCCATAGGTTGAGGCGGCGTGTTTATGCCTCGATTCTGGATACTGAACCAACCTAGTATATCACCCCGTTGGTAGAATAGGGAAAACTGCAATCGCAGCCATTGCATCACATTGCATTTATCATGCGTTTCATTGTAAATACTATTGCATATGTCATGCATTTTCAAAAATTCAAAAAACATGCATCTCATGCATCATTAATACCATTGCATATGTCATGCATTTTCAAAAAAAAAAAAAACAAAAAAAAAACCATGCATATGTCATGCATCATCCTCGTAGTATAGTGCATATGTCATGCCTTTTTATAAATATCCATTTCTATTGCATTGTAGTTGCATGCATTCACTGCATCATCTTCCATCTATGGTTTGCGCCTTTCCTTGTTGAGCTTGGTCTGGTATGTGCCCCTACTTTTCACGTCGAAGCACAGTTCTGTATGCAGAAGTTCTGTGCTAGACATGGCTTGTATGCGTACATTCCCTTCCTAGGCAAGACTGGGTTTGGCCCGCGTGCCATATCCATTGTATCTATTCCATTGCATGCATTCATTGCATCATCTTCCATCTATGGCTTGCACCTTTCCTTGTTGAGCTTGGTCTGGTATGTGCCTATACTTTTCACGTTGAAACATGGTTCATGTGCATCGCGCCTATTCCTTGATGAACTTGGTTTGAGGTTGCGGCACCTTTTCTGTGTTAGACATGGCTTGTATGCGTACATACTTTTCCTAGGCGAGATACGGTTTGGCCCGCGTGCCATATCCATTATATCCATTTCCATTACATTATAGTGTAATCATTGCGTCCGGCGTTAGGATCATTATTCTTTCCTCAGCGGGTCGTTTCCCCACTTATGTCATTCCACTCAATACTTGTTCTTGTGTTCGTGCGTATTCCTCATAGATCAGACATCGTTCTATGGGACACGAACTTGTTACCTCCATCAACCTATTTGACATTTGTGTGGTTTCGAACCGTTCCGGTTTGAACCTTGATTCCATCGCCCTGCATGTAGTCCGCATTAGTTTTAATTGCACTACATTTTCATTTGCATTATTCATATATAGTTTTGTATATATTGCATATCATTCATCATTCGCATTGCATATGTCATGCATGTTGCTAACAATATTGTACTTGTTAAAGTTTGCTTTCTTTACAGGCACGATATTGTATGTACGGTTCATTTACCGCCGGCGCAACCGGACGAGCCGCACAGGTATTGTATCCTCCGTGTGAGACGTTTTGAGAATTGCATAATTCTCTTACATCCTTTCTGCATTGTAGTGTAGATTGGTGCATTTTAGCTTATAACTGTTGCATGTGTGCTTCATTACAGCTTTCTTTGCGTGATCATAAGTTATGCTCGGCTTCTTGCATTTTCAGTTGCATTTTGCCCCTGCCTTCAGGCGCATATCTTTGTTTGTCGTGCATGTTTGTCCAAGTCTTCGGCCTTGTCAAAAATGGGTCGTCTCTGGGCTTTGACATTCACTCCCGTCATTGTTATGACTTCCGAGTTCTGTCAAAGAGGGGCAACTGTAGACACCCCATTTTTTACCGTCCTCAAGACTTGGACGTCACCGTTGGAACACTCGGTGATCATCCATGTTTGTGTTCGTTTGGAGTTCCCGGAGTTCTCGGCTCGCGCGCCGTGCCTCAGGACCTCCGAACTCGACCATTTGTGTTTGGTTTTGCACCAAACACTTGTGATTTGCCTTGGAAGGGCAGGGAATGCTTTATGAGGCATCCCCACACACCACCGGCTGGGGCTAGAGGCCACCGGCTGGCTGTAGTTGTCACCGGCACTATATTGTGCCGGTCGGCAATATTTTGGGCGAAATGACCATTTTGCCCAGCCGACCACTTTACAGCTGTTTTCTGAGATATTTTAAGACAGCTTTTGAGCATTTGCTTCCCCTCCATACACGTGTATGGAGGGGATGACCCTTGTTTGCTTAGCTTGTAAGTTTACAAGTTCTATAAGAGGAAAGCTCTCCCTCTTGACTTAGGGTTAGCATTTTTCAGAGCATTAGACATTGTTAGAGAGCTGGAGCTCTGGTTTTTAGGGTTAAGTTAGATACATATATCATATCTCTCTTTTTCTCTTAGGACTCTAGGTGTTTAGTTCATACTATTGCACTAAAACACCTAGAGTTCCACCTTTCTCTTGGCTCTGAGGTTCCAAAGGTCGGTTTTTGACATTTTTGACTGGTTTGGAGCTCAAGGAAGCAACAACATCAACTCTTGTGAAGATAGTCAACAAGGGTGAGAAACTTGCATTTTATTCCCCATTTTTGCATTCCATTTTTACCTAGTTTAAAACAGTTTTTGTGCTTAGTGATTAACACATAAAATCTCTGTTTTCAAGTCCTCTTTATTGTTCATTAAGGGTGCTTGGTGGTTTGAGCAAGTTTAACCACCCTTAGACCTTGAAAAGGTCACTTTTTGTGCTATTTTGGAGAGATCCGGGACTTGTGTGCTTGGACCTCTTCACCACTGAAATCTTGAGGGATTTCAGTGGTGGAGATGGTGCCATAAAGTCCTAGAAAGGAGAGGGCCACCCCCTCTCCTTGATGTCCTTAAAAAGGGCAAGTTTAGCCTCTTGAGAGAGCCCCATGCTTGAGTGTGTGCTGAGCTTGTTTGACTTGTTTTCTATGCTTATACTATCATGATATAACATGTTTTCAAGTTGGTTTTGGCCTCCTATACATGCTTAGTATAGTTGCCTTGTAATGCCTCTTTTATGCCTTAACATGACTAGGTTGCTTGCCCTATTTTCTAGCATGTTTTAGGCTTAGATTTGTGAAGCTTGCAAGCTTATTTTGCCATGATTTAGCTCTGTCCATAGCTATTTTGGCCAATCTTGGCATGTATTTGGTAGCCTCTTTGTATTTGGCTTGTTGGCCTCAAAAGCATGAAAGTGTGGTACGCTATTCTAGCTTTGTTTTTAGTGAATGGAACCATCTAACATGCCATTTCAGTCCTTCATACATGCTTGTTTGATTGCCTTAGTGGCCTTGTTAATGCTTTAAGAGCTTGTCTTTAAGTGCTCTATGTTTAGGCCTTATTGCATGCCTTAGATTCCATGCTTCCTAGATGCCATCTAGGTGGTCCCTTAGGCTTAGTTTTATGTGTGAAAACTTTGTCTTTAAGTGCTTTGAATATTGCCATGTATGATTGTGCTAAGTGTGGTTTAATACCCTATTGACTTGTCTTAAGCCTAGGCCATTTGCATGCTTTGTTTGGCATGCTTCATTGCACGATTTGGCATTATGTTTGACGTGAATTTCAGAGTTTTGATGCATGCTATCAGTCTATGTTTGGCCTCTTAAGTGTGCATAAGAGTTTGACTTTGTATGCCTAAGTCTTAAGCCTTAACATGTGCATGTGTGTGCGTGTGTTTAGTCTCATTTTCTAGGCATTCTGGCCACTGTTTTGAGCCTTATTGGAGCTGCCCAATTCATGTTTAAGCCCAATCTACAATCGGTTTGCATGCTTGGTTCATGTGCATGCTTGTATGCTTGCATAAATGCCATACCATTGTCCATGTGTGCATAATAGATAAACATGCTTAGGACCTCATTGCATTGGCATGTACGCTAGGCCTCTTGACTAAGTCATGATGGAGGTTTAGCACCCCTTTATGTGTTTGCTTGGTTTGTATGCATTTTAAATCAAATTTGCACCCTTGGTTCTTAGGATCATCACGCATGGAAATGCGCGATTGATGGTCCGGGAATCGAGGCACACGCCCTCTTGAGTCCATAGCATGATGAGGGATGTGCTTGGCGCATACATGCTTTGATTTGCATTGCCTTGCCTTTGGTTTCCTCTGCTGCTGTCAGTTGCAGGTTCTGCAGGAATAAAGGGCCGATCGGCACTCTTTAGGGCCGATCGGCACTCTTTAGTGCCGACCGGCTGCCTCTTGGCAGCCGATAATGAAATTAAGGGCCGGTGGTTTTCTTCCTTAGCCGGTGGCTCCCTGCCTCAGCCGGTGATGCTCCCCAGTGCTCTGAGAGGTACTCCTGAAGTTTTGGGAATCTTCAGAGAAGGAGAGCAGAGGAAACAGAGGCACACTTGCACGGCAGTACAGTTCCGAGCGAGTCCCGGGCACACGCGGCAGTCAGCCCTCCTTCCGAGGCATTTATCACTTAAGTAGATTAATTATTTGATTTAATTAATTTAGTTGATTTGTAATATTTAATTAGCTAGAATAGTTAATTATTTATTCGGTTTTGTATATTCTTTCGGTCCCTCCGAGCGAGGGCGCAATTGTAATAAGTGTGCGTGAGTGGGTGCATGTCTTCCAATCCCCGCTTCTTTCTATCCCTTTTATTTACCTGCTTATGGTAGATTAAGGCACGTCTACTTTAGCATACCTTATGCAATACATGCGTGCATCCATGCATTTGTTTACATGCACCGGGCTCGGTACATCATACAAATTGCATCGTACTTTCAATTCCAAATTGAATACGTGATAGTTGTCACATCTCATGTGCCATGTTTAGGGTTAGCCGAGCCTACTCTAGATTGCATCCATGCCTGTGTTGCATTAGACACTTAAACATGAACTAGGTCATGCATGCTTTGCTAACTAGTTTATTATTTTGGCGCGGAGTACGATGTAAGTATTTTTCGCTTTAGCATACCACATGCGTGTGAATGTCTTGCCATGACAGTATGATTGCCATGCGGCTAAATGCTTATGTGTTATAAACTGTTTCGAATGCCTGTGGGTGAAGGTTGGATTGCCTGAGTTAGAACAACTCATCGAAATCCGTATTTTAGCCTACTTGCGAGTAGCAAAATCTAACACGTTTTTCGAGACAAAACGGATATGCAATGTTTATTTCCAAGTTAGGCGATCTAGTCTATACTTTTGTGTTGTGCGCATCACATAGTAATTCTAGGTTAATAACCGGAATAAGAACGCATAAAGTTTTCAAAAACGGATATCACGGTTAGTAGAGGCCGGTCTTCGGACCGGGCGAAAGGGGGTGCTCATAGCTGACCTTCCCCGATCGTACCCAAGCTCCCGAGCCAAGACCACTTTGGTGATGACGGACATGTGGCCTTCGGCACCGAGTCAGGGTTTCCTAAATTTCCCAAAAATAAAATATTTAGGTGGCGACTCTGTAATCTGGCAAAGCAGTCCATGTTTGGCGCTACTTTTTCAAAAATCTGTTTTCTCAAACGATTTGCCGGATTTGGACTCTTTGGTTCAGATTTAGAACCGTGACACAAAAAAAAAAGGAGTCCGAACTGATAGCGCGAGGTCCCCTCCCGCGGGACGTGCTACAGTTTCTGGCGACTCTGCTGGGGATGTTAGAGAGCTTGACTCGAACTCGTGATATCCTGTTTTGGCTGCATTTATGTGTTTCTTTGCATTGCATGTGCATTGGTGCGCCTAGGACACCGTGTTGGCCATCTGCTATTCCTGAGCGGTTTGCCGGAGGCTTGTCTTGTCAAGGCATGTCCGTAAGGCTGACCGGTTGCGGGCTCTGCCAGTATGGGAACACAAACCCCGGTTTTACCGGGGCACCCTTTTTCGACCATTCGACCTAGTTGCATAGTCGGAATCCGTAGTGACCATTCCAAACTAGGACAGGTTGCTTACCCGATTCAAGTTGTTTGAAACCGCTGCGTGCGTAGTGAAACCCTAGCTCCTGACAAAATAGGACAGGGAAACCCTACCCCAACATAGGGGTGTATTGGCTCTCATTTACTTGCTATGTGCTTTTAGAGTGAATCTCTACAGGGAGTGCATGTACCAGTTTGCGAGTCTGCGTATCCAGCCTGCGGACATCAGTATCAGTTTGTGGGAATCAGTTATATCTGCGGGAATCAGTTTCAGATTTGGGACAGTGACTTCGGGGAACAGTATTCAGTAGTAGAGTGCATGTTGTTCGACTACACCCGTGTTTGATCTATTTTGGGGCTGAAGTGCTGCTTGTTTTCCGTTTCAGTTCAGTGATTCAGAGAGTTGAGTCAGAACAGCTAGTGTCTTTTCCTCGCTGAGGCAGGACCAAACATGATGCAGAATTCGGAAGAGATTGTGGTCATGACGGCCACGCCGAGTCAAGGAACCACCCCACAAGATGAGGCTACTGTTGATATGCCACACCCGCCTAGGTCGCCCAGCTGCACACCCAATCTGGACCCCTCAATTCTATCAGGCTCGCGAGCCCACTACATTCGAGTTAATGGGGATGATAGGCGAGCTTCAGAGGTCCGTGGCGGATCTCGCTTACGGAATGTCAACCTCGCCACTGGTATCACCGTATGCTGGAAATTTCGAACCCCAAGAGCCCTCGATACTGGGGCGGATTGTGATCGAGCTCACTCAGTCAGAGATGACCTCCACCCACAACAATGATGTACCAGTACCAACCCAAACCTCTCATCAGGCTGAGGCCAGAGGCAAAGACAAAGTAAAGGCCGATGCCGATCCCGTGGAACAACTGCTGTGGGCAGTCCAGGCTTTGAAAACCGGAGGAATGAGCAGACAACAGGTATCCGCGATTGTAACCAAAAGTATGGATGACGTTTTCCCTACTTCGCCTGAGGGCAGTTCCAGTCAATCAGAGAACCGGGATAGGCCCCGTCATGCCAAGAAGGTTCTTCCCACTCCCAGCCCTGCATCCGGAAAGGATCAGAAACTCAAGGCTACACCCGCTGACCCGTTCGCTAGTGCATCTAGCAAGAGTCCTCAGATTCCGAAGTACTTGCCCCGAGGGCGCAGGGCCTTCCATCCTCTCTACATGCCGTTGTCTAGGGCACTTCTGATTTTAGCCAAAAAGGGGCATCTCACACCACTCGATCCTAGGCCGCTCCCCAAACCCCTTCCAGCAGGCCATGATGCCACTCAGTACTGTGCGTACCATCAACAGTCTGGCCACACCACTGATAATTGCTTCCGCCTCCGGCATGAGGTACAGGATTTGATTGATAACAAGGTTATCCTCCCACCCACCTCGGCTAAATCAGTCACTACAGAGTTCTTGGATTGTGAGGACACAGATACCGAGGACACTGATACTGCAAGTATGTAATTGGGATTCAATTGCCTGCGGGCAATATCTGGTACATTTTTGGATATGGCGTTTGGCACGCATTTTTGAGCACCTGCCGACGCTCTTTTTGTAAATCCTGGCTTGGGTGTCGAGTCAGTGTTTTGTTTTGTTTTGAGTCCGTCTCATCGTTTTGAGTCAGTTCTTTTTGCTTAAGGGTCTGTCTTGCTACGATAAGTCGGTCCTCTTTGTATAGAATACCGACTGATTCCGGGGTTATTGCCTCGAACACCGTTTTGTACTTACTTCTTTTTGCTTTCTTTTTGAGTCTGTCTCTGTCGTGGAGCCAGTTGCATCCGAAACAAAAAACCTGAATGAAACAGCTGCGGCTACTGTGTTCCCACGCCTATTGTTTATTTTGGGTTAGTTGTACCAGAAAAACTCGAGTAGGGCGACAGTGCATTCCACCTGCTCCCGTGTGCCCTGAAAATTATTGCATTGACCTAAGTTTTTCAAAACTTTTTGAACACTGCGGTGAAAACGAAGAGGAAGGAATTCCTCGGGTTTTGGCAAAACTTTGATCAAAATTGAAAGAAAGAACGGCGTGCTAAGCCCTTAACAATTGGAATCATGCTTGTCAGCGTGAGTACTGGGAAGGATCCTGACTTGATCTGGACTGGTTCCACACTATCTTCAGCGCGAGCGATGTGTCGCTTTCTTAAAATTTTTCAAAAAATTTTGTTTTGCGCAGTCCTGTGAAGACCTGTGTGGAACCGCTCTTGAGATTGTGCAGCCTAGGATCGCTCTCAGCCTCAAGTATCAACCCGCCCGTTTTGTTCTTCCAACTCATCCAGACCGTTCAACGGTCGACCATCAGAGGAGGCCCGTGCGGCCAGTCTCGAAGCAGTTCTCGGACAAGGGGCTTTGAAATCAGAGCAAAAGATTATACCTAACTAGAAGAAGCTCGTGAAGCAACCGTGATGGACTCTTCTGTAAGGTACCGCAACGGCCGTTTTCCTAGATACAGGAAGGCTTCAATTACTAGAACCATTTGACATGGGCTTGCTACACTTTTACCCTTTGAGAGGCTCGCTGGGCCGAAAATCCGGAAGGGCGACCCAGGCAAAAGTTAGAGCAAAAGAAAATACGAAAATACAAAAGAAAGAAGAACAAAGAAAAAAAGAAAAGAGAAAGAAGCTCGCAAGGTCGAAAAACCCGCATCGGGCGCCTTGGCAAAAGTTAGAGCCTAAAAGAAAAAGAAAGACAAAAAAAGAAGCTCGCAAGGTCGAAAACCTGCAACAGGCGCCTTGGCAAAAGTTAGAGCATAAAAAGGAGAGGTTAAATACCCGAGTGTACCTTAACCCCGGAACTACGTGAGGCTTGATTCCCATGTTTGGGATACGTAGGCAACTTCATCTTGAAGTCTAGCCCTCAACGCTCCCGTAGCGTCTCAGTCCATGTCATGGTTTTGATCACTTTTTGCCCTCTCCGAATCCAATGTCTCGATTGCAGCAACCCGGAACTACGTGATTAACTTCCTCTTGAAGCCAAACCACCAACACCTTCCAGGTGACTGTGTCCACATATTGATTCAAGCCGTCTTCGACTCCTCCGTGTTCGGGGATCCGACCGTCGTCAGCAAAGACTGGCTTACAACATGCCGTGGCATCGTCCAAACAAGGGGCAACTTTCCGTTGCCCTCCATTGCCATAAGTTGCCCTGAGTTATGTTCAAACCAGGGGCAACTTTCCGTTGCCTTCCCTCCCCTTTTAAGGCAGGGGCAATTTCCCATTGCCTTCGATCCGAGGTTGCATATCTCGAGGGTAAGTTCTACGCTCGTTGAGCATTGATTGTCTACAAAAACGGTTTTTGAAAAGTTTTACCGAGGTTGACTTATTTTCTCGAAAACTGTTTCGCTTTCAAAATGGGACCATGTTTGGATCCAACAAAAGGAGAATTTTCAGTGCTTACAGCCTGACTCGCATAATTTTCAAATCAAAATTGAATAAGTGCGTTAATCTAACTCTCATTTTGGTCAGAACTGTTTTAGAAAACACAACAAAAATGGTCAAAATGATGAACCAGGGGCACAGTGGAGCCAGGTATCCTGTTCCCCCCCCCCCACCGTCAACATGCATTTGCCAGAAAGGCGCTTTATCCGTCAGAAGGAGTGGTTGCAAGCTAGCTATATCGGGCATGAACCCGCAACTTCCTATTCATCCGTCATTCACCTCGGGGAGGGATGCAAAATGAGAGAATAAAGAATAGAGAGGAGTAAGTTGAGAGAAAAGTGAGAGAAGGGTTTTTGTGAGAAAAACCGAGCCTGAGGGTCGAGTGATGTGAGAATCACGCGAATCAGAAAGGGTGGGAGGTGCACCCGGAGGAACTGGCTCCTCGAAATTTGAGGTCTCTTTTAAACATGTCTGTGTGTCGTGTCTTTCGATTTGTCGGTCTCAACTTTGGATTTGAGTCTTTTCCAAGTATGTCTCGTCGCGTTAGGTCGTGCGCCTTTTGCTTCTTTGATTGAGTCTGTCTCGTCGTGTTATGTGGGAGGCTCGACACCCCGGTTGAAAACCCGTCTTCTTCTTCTAAAAAGGTAATCGCTTGTGCTCAGAATGCTTTGCCGTTCTCTGCATCCGTGCAAAGTAGGAGAAGGAAGGGAAAATTTGGAACATCCGAGTGTGTTTCAACTGCAACCGTATCGGTTTTGTGATCCTGTCTTGTCAGATTGGGTTATTCATTTAAGGTTTGCTGTGGGCAGAATGAACCGAGTATTGTATCGTAGGCCGTATATAGCCCCAATCCTCAGCAGAGTATGGGTTGTATGTTCAGTTTGAGCAGTGGTTTGTATGAGCTGTTTTGCTGCTTAGTTGGTTGGTTATTTGATTATTACAGTGCAAGTGTTCAATTGTCAGATAACAGATCAGTATCATTTACATTTGAGGTGTAATGTGATGCAATGCAGTGCAAAGTACGAGATATGTAAATATAACACTTTTCAGATAAAAAGTCCATTTCATATCATCTTTTTCGAGTACATAGTTTGAAAAAAGCAAAAAACCTGCCTGCGGCAGTACACAGTACTCTATCTACCAAAAAGAGAAAAGTACAAGAAAAGAAATAAAAGAAAGAAGCAGCAAAATCATCATCATCAGCAATAGGCCTCGTGCCTAAGGATCAGTCCTCGCCCTCTTCCTGGGCAGAAGCACAAAAGCGTCGTCGGAGCCGTCACTGTCGGAGCCCGAACCCGAGCTATCCCCGGCCTCCTCCGCAAATGACTCAGTCCCCGCCTCCGACTCCCCATCTCCTGGAACTGGAGCTCGTGAGCTGCTCCCCACATGACCACGCCCCCCTCTGGTACGAGGGAAGATCCTGCCATCCCGAGTAGAGACGGGAGGCCCAGCTGGAGCAGTGTCGCCCACTGGAGGGATCGGGAAAGGAGGCTGAAAATACAAAGAACAAACACATCAGAAAACCGTGAGCAGTTTATCAGTATAGAATGCAGTGTATGAGTGCAGTGTGTGAATGCCGTGAGCAGTTTATCAGTATAGAATGCAGTGTATGAGTGCAGTGTATGAATGCCGTGAGCAGTTTATCAATATAGAATGCAGTGTATGAGTACAATGTATGAAAGCTGTGAGCAGTTTATCAGATTTTTGTGCAGTGAAGCAGATTATGCGAAACAGAGTATGATTCGAGACTGTGGTCAGTAAAACATACCGGTAAGCCGTAGGCGGCCAAGGCGTCGAGAGTCCGCTGCAGCATCCCCAGCAGGGAGGCATTCAACTCCACAGACTGACGGGTATACTCGGAGGAGGTCTGCAAAAGTATTAAATACATCAGTATTTTGTGGGATATCTGAATAAACTGAAATGACAATGCAAGATGCAGAAATGAAGTAATACATACCGGAGGCAACTCGGGAATGCCGGCCAACTCGTGACCAGCCGGAGGAGGAGCAAAAGGAATCTGGTAGGTCTCCCCGCTCTGCCCCCTATAAGTCAACATAGTAGGTAGAGCGGGCCAGCCCGTCCCTCGTCCCCTCTGCACCCCCCTCCTGCCGCGAGCTCGAGCCCTCTGTGATGGCCCCGCTCCTGCTCCTGTCTCTGCCCGGGCCGCTGGCGCCGCAGGTCTCTCTGGATCAGCTCGGGAGCCCCGGCTCAGAGGCCGCATCAAGAAGGTCCGGACGTACTCAGAGTAGTCGCCCTCGCCCCTGTAGGCATCCACATCTATGGCCCAGCCAAGGGTGTAGTCCTCCATCTACTGCTCCGAAAACCTCTCGGTGTCCCTCATGTGCTCGGGAGGCTGGATCGGAACTATCTGCTCCGGTAATCCCAGGGTCTGACGCAAGAAGCGCTCACCCAGGTACCAGGCCCGACAGACCGGGCCCTCCAGGAGAATCCGGTAGCGCGAGGTCTCGGTGGCGCCGGCATACCTGTCTCGTATCACCGCTGGGAGTGAAGCCCACGGCTGCCAGGTGACCTGAAATGAAATACAGTTGATTATCTACGGATACAGAAATGTACGCATGAAAGCGAAGCTTCAAACGGACTGTAAGTAAAACATACCTCAGTAGGGGTGATGGTGTCGAAGAAACGACGGTAGAAGCTAAAAGTGTCCCGGGGCCTCCGGACACATCGCCCGTCGTAACGGGGAGAGAAGGGGACGACCAGAGGGGTCTCCGTCTCCGGTACTGGCTCCAGTCTGGGGAAGTAGGCATACACCCACAGCTGCAAAACAGACGTCAGTATGATTATCAGAAAAGCAGAATACAGAATAAAGCGGAAGTAACGGAGCCGTGTGTTGTGTATTGATAAGAGACCAGAATGTTACCTCGACGGCGCCAGCAGACAAGTGGGAGGCCGGCTCGCGTAGCAGAAGCTCTGGGTCCAAAACTCTGTCAAAGCCGCGGAAGTGGCGGAGTCCGTCGGGTGGTAGCACGTGGATGGCCGGGCGATAGGTCGCCGGATCGAATGGGCGCTCGCTCAATGGGAGGAGCTCGACCCCGGGGTCCATCTCATGGTCCGGGGGAGTCCCGACGTGTGGGATATCGTCTGCCATGGGTAATGATGGTGAAAAATAGCCGGAAAAGGAAAACCGGGTCGGAATACGAAAAGTCAACCGAGAAGGTCAACCCCGAGAGGGCCGGAAATGGCCGGAAGGGTCGGAATGTGAAAAGACACGGGAATGAAGAGAAAATCGAGGGGAACAAGTCCCGAAAAGGCGAAAATAGCAAAAGGAATACCGAAATGGAGAAATGTTCGGTTCAAAGTGTTCGAAACGCGGAGATATACGCGAATCGAACGACGAAACGGGCATGAAACGCAAAGAAATCGGCGAAAAATCAAAGGGAAAACACTCTAGAGAGAGAGAGAAGGAGTTTTCGGCGGTGTGGAAGTAAGAAAATAGGGCTTAGGTGCCCTATTTTATAACACCCGTGGCAAATTGTCAAAACTGCCCCCGATCAGTCATTTTTGGCCGGTCGGCACTATTTTGTGCCGATCAATGAGTTCAGCCAGCCGGTGGTAGCCGATGACCACCCCACCCAGCCGGTGGTGTTCACAAGGCCATTTTTAGGCAAATTGAGGAGTTTTGGGTCTTCATAGCTCAAGAAAGTACAAGAAAATGTATCCCCGATGCTCAACCGGCCTCCGTTTTGACTTCGGACCGTCTCTACTGTGCGTGGCACTCAAATTCAAGCAGAGATTGTATCCTTTTGTATCCTTTTGTCATTTACAGAGATTCAAAAGTTGCCCCGTGTGCGTTACGCCCATCCATCGCATTTCCCGGCGTATCGTATCACGCCATCTTGCACGTCCCTTGAGACTTGCTCCATTTTGCATTATCATGTGGCATGCGTGTCATACTGCCTCATTTTGCATTTCATCTTGAGTCCCGTGAGGTGTGCTACCTCACGCGCTTCGTTTTGCATTTCATGCCCCCGGGTCTGGCGAGACCTTAAACACGCACGGTCCGGCGGGACCAAAAACACGCACGGTCCAGGAGACCCTAAATCCTCGAGAGGTGCAAGACCTTCGGTGCATTGAGGTGTACCTCATCACATTCGTTTCACGTTTCATTGCATCCCGAGGCACGTACACCTCGTTTTGCACTTCATTTTCCATCAAATGAGGTACGTGTGCCTCATTTCGCATTTCATTGCATCTCGAGGCACGCACGCCTCGTTTTGCACTTCATTTTCCACCTCTTGAGGCACGCACGTCTCACGCGCGTCTCATTTGCATTGCATGCACTTGAGTACTGTGTAACAGTTACCCCCCGGGTCTGGCGAGACCTTAAACACGCACGGTCCGGCGGGACCAAAAACACGCACGGTCCAGGGGACCTTAAATCCTCGGGAGGTGCAAGACCTTCGGTGCACTAAAGTTGCCCCTCATTGCATTTGGCATGCATTTCATTGCGCCGTTTGGCGCACACCCCCATTACACTTCATTTTCCATCCTTTGAGGCACGTGTACCTCATTGCACTCCATTTTCCATCTTTTGAAACACGCACGGTCTAGGAGACCTTAAATCCTCGGGAGGTGAAAGACCTCCGGTGCATTAAGGTGTGCACCTCATTGCATTTGGCATGCATTCCATCGCATTGTTTAGCGCACCTCATCGGTTGCCCCCCTAGGTCCGGCAAGACCTTAAACCCGCTCATTTGCATTATCATGCATCTCAAAGCCGCGCGTTAGCGCGCATTTCAAAAAATGCATTGTCATGCATACATTATACATCGCGGTCTAGGAGACCTTAAATCCTCTGAAGGTGCAATTCCTTTGGTGTTTGTCGTGCCCAAACGACTTTCGGTGGTCTGGTAAAGCCACCTGTCTGTGCTTGCGGTGAGTTCCTAGGAGACCAATGGGGACGGTGAAAACTAGAGTTCGAATGGCTTGTGCCTAGAACGCAAAGGTTCGGAATTTCCGAGACTAAAGTCTGGTTTAAATACCCAGGGGGTGTACCCTCGGCTTGAAATCTGTATGGAAGCCCCATAGGTTGAGGCGGCGTGTTTATGCCTCGATTCTGGATACTGAACCAACCTAGTATATCACCCCGTTGGTAGAATAGGGAAAACTGCAATCGCAGCCATTGCATCACATTGCATTTATCATGCGTTTCATTGTAAATACTATTGCATATGTCATGCATTTTCAAAAATTCAAAAAACATGCATCTCATGCATCATTAATACCATTGCATATGTCATGCATTTTCAAAAAAAAAAAAACAAAAAAAAAACCATGCATATGTCATGCATCATCCTCGTAGTATAGTGCATATGTCATGCCTTTTTGTAAATATCCATTTCTATTGCATTGTAGTTGCATGCATTCACTGCATCATCTTCCATCTATGGTTTGCGCCTTTCCTTGTTGAGCTTGGTCTGGTATGTGCCCCTACTTTTCACGTCGAAGCACAGTTCTGTATGCAGAAGTTCTGTGCTAGACATGGCTTGTATGCGTACATTCCCTTCCTAGGCAAGACTGGGTTTGGCCCGCGTGCCATATCCATTGTATCTATTCCATTGCATGCATTCATTGCATCATCTTCCATCTATGGCTTGCACCTTTCCTTGTTGAGCTTGGTCTGGTATGTGCCTATACTTTTCACGTTGAAACATGGTTCATGTGCATCGCGCCTATTCCTTGATGAACTTGGTTTGAGGTTGCGGCACCTTTTCTGTGTTAGACATGGCTTGTATGCGTACATACTTTTCCTAGGCGAGATACGGTTTGGCCCGCGTGCCATATCCATTATATCCATTTCCATTACATTATAGTGTAATCATTGCGTCCGGCGTTAGGATCATTATTCTTTCCTCAGCGGGTCGTTTCCCCACTTATGTCATTCCACTCAATACTTGTTCTTGTGTTCGTGCGTATTCCTCATAGATCAGACATCGTTCTATGGGACACGAACTTGTTACCTCCATCAACCTATTTGACATTTGTGTGGTTTCGAACCGTTCCGGTTTGAACCTTGATTCCATCGCCCTGCATGTAGTCCGCATTAGTTTTAATTGCACTACATTTTCATTTGCATTATTCATATATAGTTTTGTATATATTGCATATCATTCATCATTCGCATTGCATATGTCATGCATGTTGCTAACAATATTGTACTTGTTAAAGTTTGCTTTCTTTACAGGCACGATATTGTATGTACGGTTCATTTACCGCCGGCGCAACCGGACGAGCCGCACAGGTATTGTATCCTCCGTGTGAGACGTTTTGAGAATTGCATAATTCTCTTACATCCTTTCTGCATTGTAGTGTAGATTGGTGCATTTTAGCTTATAACTGTTGCATGTGTGCTTCATTACAGCTTTCTTTGCGTGATCATAAGTTATGCTCGGCTTCTTGCATTTTCAGTTGCATTTTGCCCCTGCCTTCAGGCGCATATCTTTGTTTGTCGTGCATGTTTGTCCAAGTCTTCGGCCTTGTCAAAAATGGGTCGTCTCTGGGCTTTGACATTCACTCCCGTCATTGTTATGACTTCCGAGTTCTGTCAAAGAGGGGCAACTGTAGACACCCCATTTTTTACCGTCCTCAAGACTTGGACGTCACCGTTGGAACACTCGGTGATCATCCATGTTTGTGTTCGTTTGGAGTTCCCGGAGTTCTCGGCTCGCGCGCCGTGCCTCAGGACCTCCGAACTCGACCATTTGTGTTTGGTTTTGCACCAAACACTTGTGATTTGCCTTGGAAGGGCAGGGAATGCTTTATGAGGCATCCCCACACACCACCGGCTGGGGCTAGAGGCCACCGGCTGGCTGTAGTTGTCACCGGCACTATATTGTGCCGGTCGGCAATATTTTGGGCGAAATGACCATTTTGCCCAGCCGACCACTTTACAGCTGTTTTCTGAGATATTTTAAGACAGCTTTTGAGCATTTGCTTCCCCTCCATACACGTGTATGGAGGGGATGACCCTTGTTTGCTTAGCTTGTAAGTTTACAAGTTCTATAAGAGGAAAGCTCTCCCTCTTGACTTAGGGTTAGCATTTTTCAGAGCATTAGACATTGTTAGAGAGCTGGAGCTCTGGTTTTTAGGGTTAAGTTAGATACATATATCATATCTCTCTTTTTCTCTTAGGACTCTAGGTGTTTAGTTCATACTATTGCACTAAAACACCTAGAGTTCCACCTTTCTCTTGGCTCTGAGGTTCCAAAGGTCGGTTTTTGACATTTTTGACTGGTTTGGAGCTCAAGGAAGCAACAACATCAACTCTTGTGAAGATAGTCAACAAGGGTGAGAAACTTGCATTTTATTCCCCATTTTTGCATTCCATTTTTACCTAGTTTAAAACAGTTTTTGTGCTTAGTGATTAACACATAAAATCTCTGTTTTCAAGTCCTCTTTATTGTTCATTAAGGGTGCTTGGTGGTTTGAGCAAGTTTAACCACCCTTAGACCTTGAAAAGGTCACTTTTTGTGCTATTTTGGAGAGATCTGGGACTTGTGTGCTTGGACCTCTTCACCACTGAAATCTTGAGGGATTTCAGTGGTGGAGATGGTGCCATAAAGTCCTAGAAAGGAGAGGGCCACCCCCTCTCCTTGATGTCCTTAAAAAGGGCAAGTTTAGCCTCTTGAGAGAGCCCCATGCTTGAGTGTGTGCTGAGCTTGTTTGACTTGTTTTCTATGCTTATACTATCATG
Organism: Camellia oleifera; assembly: GCA_022316695.1. Taxonomy (NCBI): domain Eukaryota; kingdom Viridiplantae; phylum Streptophyta; class Magnoliopsida; order Ericales; family Theaceae; genus Camellia; species Camellia oleifera. The sequence continues at coordinate 187,798,865 of CM039309.1, forward strand.
ATATAACATGTTTTCAAGTTGGTTTTGGCCTCCTATACATGCTTAGTATAGTTGCCTTGTAATGCCTCTTTTATGCCTTAACATGACTAGGTTGCTTGCCCTATTTTCTAGCATGTTTTAGGCTTAGATTTGTGAAGCTTGCAAGCTTATTTTGCCATGATTTAGCTCTGTCCATAGCTATTTTGGCCAATCTTGGCATGTATTTGGTAGCCTCTTTGTATTTGGCTTGTTGGCCTCAAAAGCATGAAAGTGTGGTACGCTATTCTAGCTTTGTTTTTAGTGAATGGAACCATCTAACATGCCATTTCAGTCCTTCATACATGCTTGTTTGATTGCCTTAGTGGCCTTGTTAATGCTTTAAGAGCTTGTCTTTAAGTGCTCTATGTTTAGGCCTTATTGCATGCCTTAGATTCCATGCTTCCTAGATGCCATCTAGGTGGTCCCTTAGGCTTAGTTTTATGTGTGAAAACTTTGTCTTTAAGTGCTTTGAATATTGCCATGTATGATTGTGCTAAGTGTGGTTTAATACCCTATTGACTTGTCTTAAGCCTAGGCCATTTGCATGCTTTGTTTGGCATGCTTCATTGCACGATTTGGCATTATGTTTGACGTGAATTTCAGAGTTTTGATGCATGCTATCAGTCTATGTTTGGCCTCTTAAGTGTGCATAAGAGTTTGACTTTGTATGCCTAAGTCTTAAGCCTTAACATGTGCATGTGTGTGCGTGTGTTTAGTCTCATTTTCTAGGCATTCTGGCCACTGTTTTGAGCCTTATTGGAGCTGCCCAATTCATGTTTAAGCCCAATCTACAATCGGTTTGCATGCTTGGTTCATGTGCATGCTTGTATGCTTGCATAAATGCCATACCATTGTCCATGTGTGCATAATAGATAAACATGCTTAGGACCTCATTGCATTGGCATGTACGCTAGGCCTCTTGACTAAGTCATGATGGAGGTTTAGCACCCCTTTATGTGTTTGCTTGGTTTGTATGCATTTTAAATCAAATTTGCACCCTTGGTTCTTAGGATCATCACGCATGGAAATGCGCGATTGATGGTCCGGGAATCGAGGCACACGCCCTCTTGAGTCCATAGCATGATGAGGGATGTGCTTGGCGCATACATGCTTTGATTTGCATTGCCTTGCCTTTGGTTTCCTCTGCTGCTGTCAGTTGCAGGTTCTGCAGGGATAAAGGGCCGATCGGCACTCTTTAGTGCCGACCGGCTGCCTCTTGGCAGCCGATAATGAAATTAAGGGCCGGTGGTTTTCTTCCTTAGCCGGTGGCTCCCTGCCTCAGCCGGTGATGCTCCCCAGTGCTCTGAGAGGTACTCCTGAAGTTTTGGGAATCTTCAGAGAAGGAGAGCAGAGGAAACAGAGGCACACTTGCACGGCAGTACAGTTCCGAGCGAGTCCCGGGCACACGCGGCAGTCAGCCCTCCTTCCGAGGCATTTATCACTTAAGTAGATTAATTATTTGATTTAATTAATTTAGTTGATTTGTAATATTTAATTAGCTAGAATAGTTAATTATTTATTCGGTTTTGTATATTCTTTCGGTCCCTCCGAGCGAGGGCGCAATTGTAATAAGTGTGCGTGAGTGGGTGCATGTCTTCCAATCCCCGCTTCTTTCTATCCCTTTTATTTACCTGCTTATGGTAGATTAAGGCACGTCTACTTTAGCATACCTTATGCAATACATGCGTGCATCCATGCATTTGTTTACATGCACCAGGCTCGGTACATCATACAAATTGCATCGTACTTTCAATTCCAAATTGAATACGTGATAGTTGTCACATCTCATGTGCCATGTTTAGGGTTAGCCGAGCCTACTCTAGATTGCATCCATGCCTGTGTTGCATTAGACACTTAAACATGAACTAGGTCATGCATGCTTTGCTAACTAGTTTATTATTTTGGCGCGGAGTACGATGTAAGTATTTTTCGCTTTAGCATACCACATGCGTGTGAATGTCTTGCCATGACAGTATGATTGCCATGCGGCTAAATGCTTATGTGTTATAAACTGTTTCGAATGCCTGTGGGTGAAGGTTGGATTGCCTGAGTTAGAACAACTCATCGAAATCCGTATTTTAGCCTACTTGCGAGTAGCAAAATCTAACACGTTTTTCGAGACAAAACGGATATGCAATGTTTATTTCCAAGTTAGTCGATCTAGTCTATACTTTTGTGTTGTGCGCATCACATAGTAATTCTAGGTTAATAACCGGAATAAGAACGCATAAAGTTTTCAAAAACGGATATCACGGTTAGTAGAGGCCGGTCTTCGGACCGGGCGAAAGGGGGTGCTCATAGCTGACCTTCCCCGATCGTACCCAAGCTCCCGAGCCAAGACCACTTTGGTGATGACGGACATGTGGCCTTCGGCACCGAGTCAGGGTTTCCTAAATTTCCCAAAAATAAAATATTTAGGTGGCGACTCTGTAATCTGGCAAAGCAGTCCATGTTTGGTGCTACTTTTTCAAAAATCTGTTTTCTCAAACGATTTGCCGGATTTGGACTCTTTGGTTCAGATTTAGAACCGTGACACAAAAAAAAAAGGAGTCCGAACTGATAGCGCGAGGTCCCCCCCCGCGGGACGTGCTACATACACGCTCTTTTAACCACTTAGGAAATTCTTGGCGTTGCCTATTTGTGGTGTCACATGTACTTCAATTTTGTAAAATGGTCTTGTGTTCCCTAGTTGATAACAAGAGGTCATAAGTAAGAGATATAATTATGAATCATTGGACAAACATAAATTTGCTCTTTAAAATCTTTCTATTGTGAAAACGTACTCCAGATATTGTTCCACTTCAGAGCTATTGTATAAGACAATCTAGTGAGCCATCTCTCGTTCGTAGACACAAACAACTGGTGCCCTATTGATTAGACCAAATGGACGAACAGTTTGAGAGAAGGTGGCTAACCTCGAGTCGTGGTCACTATCGTCATCATTCCTTTCTTCTCGATTAAACATTGTTGCAATTCCATCAAGATACATCGAACAGAAAGTTGTACACTCTTTGGAAATGTACGCCTCTGCTATTGAACCTTCAGGATGCGCTTTATTGGAAACAAATCCTTTTAGAATTTCAAGTAGCCTATAAGAGGAAAGAATTTTATTATGTCAAGACTATACAACAATATGGACTACTATTACAGGTTAATAACAATTGTATGGTAAGAGCATAAATAATTACCGTTCAATTGGGTACATAAATCAATATTGCGTTGGCTCTCCAAGTATAGCCTCACGCGGCAAATGAACAGCCAACTGAACCATGACATCAAAGAAAGCTGGAGGAAAAATCTTCTCAAGCTTGCAAAGTACAAGTATGATTTGATTCTCTAGCTTTTCTAAATCTATCATCTTCAACGTTTTTGAACACAATTGTTGGAAGAAATTTCCTAACTCAAAAAGTGTGGTACCAATTTCATTGTTAAGATACCCGTGCATCCCAACAGGAAGTAGTCGCTATAGAAGTACATGACAATCATGACTTTTGAGCCCTGAGATTTTGCCACTGTGAGTATTCACGCATTTGGCGATGTTTGTTGCATAACCATTAGGATACTTGATTGATTTCAAAAAACCACAATAGCCTCGTCTTTCTTTCATGGATAATGTGTACACATCTGGAGGGTTCTCAAATGACCCATCTCTACGCCTTTATAGGTGTAACCCCTTCCGAATTTGTAAATTTTCCAAATCAATTCGTACTTTTTCTATGTCCTTGTTCTTCCCATCCACATTTAATAATGTCCCCACCAAATTGTTATATATATTATTCTCTATGTGCATGACATCAAGGTTGTATCGAAGCTTGAGCGTCTTCCAGTAAGGCAACTCAATCATAATGCTTCTCTTTGTCTAATTCAACACTGGATTTTCATCCCTTTGTCTTTTCCTATTATTTGGATGTTTTCCAAAAGGCTTGTATGCCCCAGTCTCAATTTGCACTAATATTTGCTCCCCTAATAACTCCAAAGGTCTGCACCTGAACTCATTTTGTCTGTTAAACAACTTGCTCCTTCGCCATCTGTGGTTGTCGAGCAAGTAACGACGAGCACCTATGTACCCTATCTTACTTGTTAACCTTTGTGATGGTGCATCCTCATTACAAATGGGACAAGCCAAATGACCTTTGGTAGTCCACCCTGACATGTTACCATATGCAGGGAAGTCGTTGATGGTCCACATCACCGCAGCATGCATTCTAAAAGATTGTTTGTTTTTTTACATCATAAGTTTACACCCCATTCCCCCATAAATCCTTCAACTCATCAATTAATGGCTGTAAGTAAATATCAATATCTCTTCCAGGTGCCGATTGTCCAGGAATAAGCAATGGCATTATGGAAAAAGGCTCTTTCATACACTTCCACGGTGGGAGATTGTAAGGCGTTAGTATAACGAGTCACATATTGTACGATGTGCTCATATTTCCAAATGGATTGAAACCATCGGTGGCGAGTCCTAGCCTTACATTCCGTGGATCCATGGCAAATATAGGATGTTGCCGATCAAAGTCTTTCCGTGCCTCACCATCAGCTGGATGCCTCAATATTCCATCATCCATACGTTTCTCCTTGTGCCATCTTATATATGTAGCGGTTTTATTGGACATATACAATCTCTTCAATCTCAGTGTCAATGGAAAGTACCTCAATATCTTATGAGGGATTTTCTTACCCTTCCCATCGTCTAACTCGTATCTAGGCTTTTTACACTCGGGGCAATTATTAAGATTTGCATTATCTTTCCAAAATAGTGCACAGTCATACCTACACGCAAGAATTGGAACGTAGCCCAAACCCAAATCACGCAAGAATTTTTTGGCGGCATATATGGTCCATGAAACAGTCCCATCACACTTGGGTAGGGTGGCTTTGAAAACTTTCATAACCATATCAAACGAGTTGTTGCTCCACTTGTTATAGGCCTTAATATGAAGTATCTTAATAACAAACGACAACACAGTAAACCTTGTGTAGTCTAGGTACAATTTACGTTGACCATCTTTAAGTAATTTAGCAAAGTTTCGCCCATCCACACTCTCCAAACTAGCAGGTAATTCGCCCTCATCATCTATTGCAAAACCCCTACAGACCTCTTCCAACATAGTAGGCAAATCATCCTCGTCATCCTGATCTTCCCAGCCAATTTGACTATGTATGTCATGGTGACCGTCATTCGGTATGGTAGGTTGAGCCACGGGGACTAGTTCCCCATGGTGCACCCAACTCTTGTAAGAAAGAGATATCCCTCTTCGAAATCAAATGAATCCTGACAACGTGGTTTGTATGTATTTTGTCGTTCAAGCAATTGATACATGGACACCGAATCTTATCCTCCAGGCCTACATTTCTCATTGCAAATTCTATAAATGAATTAACCCCTTCTTGATACTCCCTATTGCTTAATCTATTTTTTATTGTCATCCAACTCTTGTCAATTTGGGCCATCTGAAAGGTTAAAGACAACTATAACATTAATTCATCAACAAAATATTAGAGAAAGTGTTACAAACTACAAAATATTAGGCTGAGATTTTAATGTTAATGTTTGTAGGTGACAACCACTTGTGTTTTGGTGGTTTTCTAGACTGATTTTATGGCCCTAGAAAAAAAGGCAAGAAAAAGGTTTCATTTTCATATCCCTTATCTTTGTATCTATATGCATCTCATGAAAGTTCCACATATACAGTTTGACCTATAGCCAAGGTTTTGAAAAGCAGTTGCGGTTGCTGCAACGGTGGCGGTGGCGCGGTTGCGGTTGCGGGGTGTAAAGGCCGCAGTGTAACGGTTGCGGTTACCGGAACTGTGAAATTTTTTATTTTTCTCACAATTTGCAAAAAAAGCTTACCGATACGCATATTTTTTTTCCAGAATCATATTTATTGGGTTTTAAAATAAACTTTGATAAATTTTTGATAATTTTTAAGTATGATCCAATGTATTTCATATTTTCAAATCATTAGAAAATGAATTTTTTTACATTTTATTTCAATAATTAATGACTTTATATGTCATAAATCCATATTACACTTGTGGCAAAAATTTATTTTATTGGACTTAGATGTATAAAATTATTTTTAATTATTATACTTGTGGAAGCATATGTATATTTTAACTCAAATAGTTTTAAAAAAGTATACGCCCTTAATGGAAGAACTTGACAAAGTACATAACATCATAACACAAATCACAAATAACAGAGAGTACATTTTACATAATGTTACTACAAAAATCACATAATGTCACCACCAAAATGAGTGACGTGGTGCATCTTGGGATTCAGATTCTTGAGCTTGATTGTTGCTGCTACCTTCACTCTACCAAAATGAGTGACGTGGTGCATCTTGGGAATCAGATTATTGAGCTTGATTGCTACTACCTTCACCCCATCCGGTAGGAAATATATAAGTAAATGTGCTTATCATGTCATCCCTTTCTGTTTCATGCATTAGGAGAGAAAATGGATACCTTGGCTGCAAAGGATCAACACACTCTTCTTGGGCTTGTAGATAATTTGGCAAACTGTATCCTAGAGGACCATGTTGTTGAGGGGGCCAAGGGTAATTTTGTTGAGGTGGGTAAGGATAGCTCTAGCTATCACTGCTATATGAATCAAGCTGTTGTTCTCTGCTTATTTTTCTTCTTTCATCCCTACGTGTATCACTACCACGAAACCTCCTAGGTAGTTGGGCTAAAGGTGCAACAGGTTCTCCAATATCATAATGTTCCCCAACATCACATAATCCAAATCCTCCAATAAAATCTTCACTTCTTGCACCAAAATTAGTACCATCACCACCATTGTCGCCGCTACCACCACCGTCACCGTGAGAAGTGCCTTCACCATCACCATCATCACCTCCTCCATTAGATGGTGTTAAACCATCACTATTATCACTTTAAGTTGGAGTAGGAGTTGAGCTTTGAGAAGTGCATTGAGCTTGATATCTATGGGTGCCACTACCATCGTTTCCATTGTTGTCGTTGCCACCACCACCATCATCATTTGAGACCAAATCTAGCCATTCAGAATTATCGGCACCATCTAGTAAAGGATTTTCCCTTTCTTCTATCCATGGACTTATTGGATCATCTTCTTCAAATATGTAATCCAAGTTAATAGGATTAAAACTCCTATCAATCTCTTCTTGGGTGCTTCTTTTAACGTGTCTCAATTTTAATCTCATGTTGTAGGTGATGAAGACTAATCTTTAGATTTTCTTATATTTCAATATATTCCTCGTCCTTGTATGGATGAGACTAAAAGTACTCCAATTACGTTTACAGTGAGATGATATGGTGGTTTGACTTAATACTTTCACAGCTATTTTTTGAAGTTCAGGAGCACAACTACCATGAATAATCCACCACTCAGCTGCACAAAAGTACATTACATTAGACATAAGTCAAAATATGATAGAAAATTATTTAAGTATTCATATATTGTAAATTTGTAATTTTGAAAATAAAACTTGAATTTGATTATTTCCATGCTCTTTGTGCTAAAGGAGTGCCAAAATTTTCCTGTTTATCTCGAAATAGTAACAACTACAATTTGGACAATCATTATAAGTAACATTTGCAAAAGTAGATTATTACTATTAAAATTTAAATAATTGGTACGTACTTGATTTGTTGCTTTCACTTGAGCATCCATATTAGGCTCCAATTTGGTAATTACTTTTTTAAGTCCATCCATCACTTCTCTTATTATTTCATTGGATGAGGTGACACCATATAGGAATTAAGGATTTAAAAAATATCCTTCAAAAATAAAAGGACAATTAATAATTGTAAATAAATATACATTTTATAATTGAAATCGTAACACTCACCAGCCGCATGCAAATCTTGATGCAATTGAAAAGACCATCGAGTATCAATAATTTTCCAATACTCGGTGTAGTAGCTTCAACCTCTTTTAATTGCCAACTTTGCTCTATCTATTACTTCATATATGAGACCCATTGTTGGCTTCTCATCCTCATCAACCAACCTCAATACTTTGACTAGTGGCTCATGAACTTTACAAAGTTCTGTTGCTTTCTGCCAAAACTCCTTTCGCAAAATAATTTTTTCCACCTTCTAAGACTACCCAATCTTTGCCTTCCCCCATTTAGAATTCTTCCACTCATCACTATTAAACATAGCTCTCAATTGTTGTTTATATCTAACAATACTCTCAATGGCAATAAAATTTGTAGCAAATCGAGTGATGGCAGGTCGAATCAATTCTCTATTTCCAGTGAATTTTCTCATTAAATCCAACACTCATCCACTATTATAAATGAAATTGGTGATGGTTTTACCATTTTCAATCACCTTTGCTACACTTTTCTTATTGGCTATGTCTTTTAGCATGAGATTGATACAATGTGCCGAACAAGTTATCTAATACAAATGTTTTCTTTTTCTCATTAACATTTTGTCGGCAACTTTCAGTGCAGGTTCATTATCAGTCACCACTTGAACAACGTATTGCTCTCTAATTTCATCAACAACTTTATCTAACAACCCAAAATAATATTTAGCAGTCCTACTAATAATATTAGAGGCATCAATTGATTTGTGAAATATAGTACCTCTGTTGCAGTACACTAAGAAGTTAATGATGTGTTGCCGAGTTAGATTGCTCCAACCATAACACATGATGGATACACCTCTTTCTGCCCAAATTTCCTTGAATGATCCTATCGATTCTGTCATTTCATCATGCTCCATATTCAAATATACTTCAGAAACTTCATAACCACTAGGACCCTTTACTCCTGGCCTTACTTCAGCAGCAACATCAAGCATGGGTTGTGTATACTCTGAATCAACTGCATTGAATAGAATATGATTATAGAGTATAAACTTGGACACTGCCCGTCCCAATCTCTCCCTTAACTTTTGTAAATTCATTGTAGAGATTTTTCGTTGCTTTCTACTCTTGCTCTTTTGGAGTTCTATATCCATTGCTCTCAAACTTGCTTCAGGAGCATTGGACTTAATCTAATTACATCCACTTCCACTAGTTTCACGTACGGATTGTGATCGACAAAAAACATTAGCAATACCTGACCCTTTTGGCATTCTTTGACCACTATCCCCTGCACTAGAATTACCACCTGCATCATATTGTGATCCATGACCTGCAATACCTCGTCTAAATTGTTGCCTTTCCTCCCATTGTTGTTGTGAACGAATACTTGCTTGTCTAGCCCTAGTCATCTCTGCATCAGAGTCAAAGTCATCATTTCGAAGACCTACAAAATCTCCTCATTCATCCTCATCATAGAGATCATCTCCCCTAATATGTGCTTCCAATTGAGCTTTTCTCTTTTGTTTGTCTGCTTTACCCATTTTCTTATCTTGTAAATGTTTCATCTTTTCTTGCATCACGTCTCTACTAACACTAGGACAATAATACACTTGCTCCGTTTGATGTGCTAAGCGTTGTTTGAAACGCATAATCCCACCTTTAATGAGATGTCCACAAAATTTGCAAATAATATGATGCCTAGTGCCTTCAACTGGGGTTTCGAATTTCCAACCAATATTATCACTTGGGGGTTCATCATTGGCACCCTTTTGTTGCGGCATTTTTGAATTTGAATTCTACATCATTGATACATTTTTTAATTTATTTTAAATGTTTACAAAATTATTTTTCTACAAAATTTGAACTAAATAAACAATATTTACATTTATTAAATGAAATGATTGTAAAAAAAATGTAACCACTACTTATACATTTAAATTTTACATGCTAGTGTAATCATATAAAAATTAAAAATAAATTATAATTAAAAAAATTGGCATAAAAAAAAATTGTTGTCACAACGCGTTACAATAACAAAATAAAAAATATTTATAATTAGATATTAAATGAAATAATTATAAAAAAAATTCAACCATTATTTCTACATTTGGATTTCACATGCTAATGTAGTTAGAAATAAAGACATTTTTCATGGCATTGTTTGAGCTATTTTTTTTTTCTTTTTGTATTTTTTTATTTTATATAAAAGACTTTTTTAAAAAGAATAAATAAATAGTGCCATCAAAATTGTTGTCACAACACACTACAATAACAAAATAAAAAATATTTAAAATTAAATACTAAATAAAATAGTTAACAAAAAATGCAACCACTACTTATACATTTCAATTTTACATGTTAATGGAATCATATAAAAATTAAAAAATAAATTATAAAGAATTTTTTTTTGGGTGTTGATTTAAAAAATAAAATAAAATTGTGCCATAAAAATTGTTGTCACAACACATTACAATGACAAAATAAAAAAATATTTATAATTAAATATTAAATGAAATAATTATAAAAAAAAATTCAACCACTATTTATACATTTGAATTTTACATACTATTGTAATCAGGATTAAAGACATTTTTCATGACATTATTTGACCTATTTTCTTTTTTTTAAATATTTTTTTATTTTTATAGAAAAGACATTTATTTTAAATAAAATTGTGTCATCAAAATTGTTGTGACAACATATTACAATAACAAAATAAAAACATATTCAAAATTAAATACTAAATAAAATAGTTATAAAAAATGCAACCGCGATTTATACATTTTGATTTTACATGCTAATGTAATCATATAAAAATTTAAAAATAAATTATAAAGAATTTTTTTTGAGGTATTGATTTTTTTTTTTAAAAAGATATTTTTAAAATAAAATTGTGCCTTTAACATTGTTGTCACAACACATTACAATTATAAAATAAAAAATATTTATAATTAAATATTAAATGAAATTATTATAAAAAAATGCAACCATTATTTATACATTTGGAGTTTACATGCTAATGTAATCAGATAAAAATTTAAAAATAAATTATAAAGAATTTTTTTTTGAGGTATTGATTTTTTTTAAAAAAAAAGATATTTTTAAAATAAAATTGTGCCTTTAATATTGTTGTCACAACACATTACAATAACAAAATAAAAAATATTTATAATTAAATATTAAATGAAATTATTAAAAAAAAATGCTACCACTATTTATACATTTGGAGTTTACATGTTAATGTAATCAGATAAAAATTAAAAAATAAATTATAAAGAATTTTTTTTGAGGTATTGATTTTTTTTTTCTTTTAAAAAGATTTAAAAAAAAAATTGTGCCTTCAACATTGTTCAACATTGTTGTCACAACACATTACAATAACAAAATAAAAAATATTTATAATTAAATATTAAATGAAATGATTATAAAAAGAATACAACCACTATTTATACATTTGGAGTTTACATACTATGTAATCATATAAAAATTAAAAAATAAATTATGAAAAATTTTTTTTATACATAGTTGTTTTTTGGACTTCAATCACTTGAATATTTGTTATCTTTTTGAATAACTTGCAAGAAAAAAAAAATTCAATGAAAACTGATATATATATATATATAATGTATTAATATAATTATAGGTGTTATGATTTTTAAATATTGTAAAAAAAAAAAATCAATCACTAATTAATATATGTAAAATGCTAAAAGTAAGTGCATAGCGCTCTCTCTCTCTCTCTCTCTATATATATATATTTATTTATTTAAATTAAAATTACTAAATATATCACCATATTGTTTTTAGGCTTTATACCAGTCGAAAATTATTGTTAAAAAAAAAAAATAAAAATACAAAAACAAAAATAAAATCAAAATGTCAGTTGGAGATCACTATGAAAAACAATTGAATATGCCTGTGTTTGGGAAGGCAAAACGGGGCTGATTTAGCTACGTCGCGACAAAATTGGCTAAATCAGCCACGTTGCGACAAAAACCAATTTCACGGGTTAGCTTCTGAGTTCGGCATGTACATTTACCGAATTGCCCCCCGAGAGGTTAAACCCATTTCCCAAACGCTTGTAGCCTCAGATGGTACAGAACACCCTCATACGCGAGAGAGAAGACGAACGGCGCTATCCTTGTAGGGGATCTCAGCGAGCTTGGCCGACGAAATCGCGACCGGAGTACGCATCCGCGGCAGCGACGAGCAACGAAGCGTCTGAAACTCAACCCGTTCTGCAGGTAATGCTCTATGGAGGCTCTAATTTATCTTCTTATTCTTCCCATCTGCATAGTTTAGGTCCATAACAGCATCGGTCCATGGCCGATCTGTTGTTTTACGGTCCTCGTTGGGTTGATTACGCTTAGATTACACACAGACGGGGCACCGATCTGCCTCGGTGAAAAATCTGCGATTCTGGATCTGTTGTGATGTTGAAAATCTGTTCGCTAATCAGAAATTTGGGGCTGATTTGTATGTATACATATATATATATATATATGTTCTGATTTGTATATATATCTGTTCTGATTTGAATGTATACATACATATATATATATATCTGTTCTGATTTGTATCTGCGATTCTGGGCTGATTTGTATGTATAAAATATATCTGTTATGCTTCAAATATTTGTTCTTATTTATGAAAATCAGATCTGTTCATTTTATTTGTTCTTATTTATTCTAAATCAGAAATTTGGGGCAGATTTATGCACAAATCTGTGTTACATATGTGTTGTATATCTGTGACCATTGGAAATGCCAATGTTATGTATCTGTTATGATGTACAAATCTGGTCTACAATCCATGTATCTGTTCGGTTATATGTGCACATCTTATATATCTGTTCGGTTATCACACATTTCGGGCAAATTTGTTATATTTTTTGTTGATAGTTAATGCTAAACCCTGAATTTTTTGTAATAGAAATACTCATTTCCCATTTGTGACAAATATATAACAAACATAAAAAATTCCAACAGATATATTTACTAAAAAAAATATATATTAAGAACAAATTACACAATTTAAAGGAAATGTATATAACAAATTAGATATAATTCCAACTCAATTTCGGAAGGAAGTTTATTATCAACAAATTACAAAATATAAAAAACCTATAGAACAAACAAAAAAATTAACGGAATTTGTGAACAATTAACGAATATATTAAAAACATATTACGAAGATATGAAAAAAAATATATGTGAAATGTATATTACAAATTTAGATTTAAAAAGTAAATATTGTACAAATTTTATTAGACATATATGACAAAATTTAATTATGAAAAACTATATCATAAATATATTGAAAAATGTTTTGAAAATATCAAAAAAAATATATTGAAAATATATTACAAATGAGATGTATTAAATATATTGCAAAAATATATTGAAAATATATTACAAATGAGATGTATTACAAAAAAATATATTGAAAATATATTACAAATGACATATATTGAAATTATATTACAAATGACATGTTTTGAAAATATCAAAAAAAATAAAATTGACAAAATATATTTTCAATAAATATCAAAAAAAATATATTGAAAATATCATAAATATATTGAAAAAAAAATATATTGAAACTATCAAAAACAATTTATCTACATATGTTAACAACAAATTACAAAATATTACAAATTTAAATTACAAATAGATTAAAAAAAATAGTTGATTAACAAATATATTAAAAAAATATTAGACACATATTAAAAATATAGTAAATTATATATTACAATTTTAGAGTTAATTGTCAAATTTTATTACATGTACAATTCAAAAAAACTTTATTAACAAATATATTAAAACTATATTACAAATATATTAATAATATAATAAAATAAATATTAGAATTATTGATTTAAATAGTACAGACTGTCAAAAATATATTTCAAACTAAATTTCGAAAGGAAGGTCAATATATTACAAAGTTTTTACAAATATATGACAAAATTGGTTATATTAAAAAAAATATTACAAATATATTAAAACGATGTTAAAAACATATTAAAATATAAATTTGCGTTACTCTTCGTAGCTGTTCATGTTGATTCATGTAAATTTACTTTATATTAAAGCGTAGCATGGCGTCGTTCACCTCTACTGCAACTTCCAGTACATGGCCACAACGAATGTGTGCCTGTGGATATGGCCCGTGTAGTGTTAAGATTTCCAGGTCCACAAAAAATCCAGGGCGTTCCTACTTTGTCTGTCCCCGCCCTGTGGTGAGTGACCCAATCTTTACTGGTCATAACTTTATGCACATTAACAACCCATGAAACTAATAGTTCAATAATTTTCACTCATCAGCCCTGTGTAAGTTGGATTGGTTGGTGTGAAGAACGAAGGCAAGAGACCCAAGGCTATGCGTCACCTGGAGATGAAATTGCCATGCAATTGCGGGCTGATGTCATAGACATTAAACAATCCTTGCGTGTCCTTAAGACCATTGTGTATGTGCTATGCATTGTGGTTGTCATTTTGTTGTGCCGTATGTAAACACCGTTACCATGTTTGTAGTATGTACAAAGAACGTAGTATGTTGTCGGTATGTTGTGGGTATGTTCGTATCATGTTGGTAGTATGTTGTCGCATCTGGGAGCCGTAAAACATAACAGTCATATTTTTGTCCACTACTAACTTCCAGGGAACCTGTGTATGTATGCCAGTAATGTTCAATGCTTTGGAACATATTTAAGTTTAGCATCATGTATCTCTGTTTGTTGTTATTAATGTGTCATGGCTTATGCGTGTGTATATAAATTCTAAAAACATATGTGTGATGGTAATCTTCAGCATCATATATCTCTGTTTGTTGTTATTAATGTGTCATGGCTTATGCGTGTGTATATAAATCCTAAAAACATATTTGTGATGGTAATCTTTTGTAACCGTACATTAGTAATGGCTTCGACACGTACTTCGCCGTGTAACCACTCCAAAAGCAAAGGCGTTGTCACTGACAAGTCAACCAGTGTTGAAGAAACACAAAATCAGTTAAGCCACAAGGTGTCATGGGACACTAATTCAGTACGAGTTTTCCTCCAGTTGATTGCCAATGAGATTAGTAAAGGAAATCGCCCTTTCTTAGTCCTAAGCCAAGCAGGGTACAAGTCATTGGCAAGGAAATTTGAGAGAAAAACAGGAAAAAAACATGGACTGAAACAGTTGAAGAATAAGTACATGACGTTGAAGAAAGAGTGGCAAGCGTGGACGAAGTTGATGGATTCAAGCAAGGGAGTGTCTGGGATAGGCTTTGACTATGACACCGGGTTGTTTCAGGCACCTGACGAGTGGTGGGACAAGATGGAATCAGTAAGTATATGTACAAACAAGTTTTATATTTGTCATTTACCAGTACATTATTTACTTCTACATTTCAGTTGAATAGAATTTATTTATATGAAATATAACGTCTGCCTCTTTCATACATCTATATTTCTGCAGATCAACAAGGCGTGTGCGAAGTTCAGGAAAAAAACTTTGGAACACCGTGACTTGATGGAGACGGTTTTCATGGGGGCATCAGCTACTGGGAAGCATCATTGGACCCCGGGCGAGAACCTTCCCGAACCTGCTGAGGACTCCTCTGATTCAGTGCGTAGTTTGGGAGCCCAGCCATTTGCTGATCCGATACTCCCAGGCGTACAGGACGTGGATTCTGATACTTCACTGGAGCATGTTCCCATTGAGAAGGCAAAAAAGAGAAAGACGCCATCATCAAGTGTTTCAAAGTCGAAGAAGGGAACAAGTGGTGCGTCCGTTATTGCAGAAAGTGTGAACCGAATGACAGATGTGGTGCGTGCGAAGAATCAACAGGTCACGGTGAGGCACCTCACAGGCAACGAATCGCTATACACTATTTCCGAGTGCATGCATAAACTTAGCAGTATTCCATCCCTGCTTGGTACACCGTTATTCCACTTCGCCTCCACACTTATGGATAACGCCGATTACCGGGAGGTCATGATGTGCCAGCCTGATGACGACCACATCATTGGATGGCTTACATAGAAGCAGCTACAGTGTACTGCGTCGGCGCCTTTTGCAAACCTGTTTGGAGGTCGCCGGATGTGACGTAGCGGTGTTACGAGTGTTGAAGATGCATGTCCTTCTCTTCTTTTTTAAAAACTTTGACTTATGGTATTGTTGGCACTGTAGTAAAACAGGATGGTGGTGTGTGCATGTTTTCATTATGTCGTTTTTTGTTTTTTTATTACTACTTACGGGCAGGAACAAGTTTTTGGTATGTGCATGGGTTGACGGAACGGAAGCATGGTTGTGCTTCGTTTTTGGGAAATGACTGGGATGTTTATGTTTTAATATTTTGAATGCCTATATGTCGCGTTATTATTTTGTAGTTTATTTTGCTGGCTAGTTTTCTAAATGTGACCACCATGGGCCCCCTGTAAACCATAAGTTGAATAGCTTATTTTTTTCGTGCAATTCATATGATCATGTGTTCCAAATGCCATTGGTGAGGGCATTATTTTGCATAAAAACAATGTCGGCATTTTCAAATTGCAAACTTAAATAAAATTTAAGTCAATGAATCACGTGCCAACTGATTGAAAGGCTGCCACTCTTGTAGGTTTCGCATCAACGAAGACGCGATGAATCCCTGGGATGGAAGCAACCATGATGAAATAATGAAAATGCTTAATCAAATGGCGGTCCAGGTGCAACAAGAACAGAACTGCACATTTCTGCAAGCATGTCAGATGGCGACAGAATGGTACCAAAAACACATGAATAAAACGCCGTGTCGCACTTCAATACTAACTGGGAATAGATGGATATGCAAACTATATGCGGGGCATATGGGTCGATTTGAGGAAAATGTTTGCATGCCGAAGGAAGTGTTTGCCGCATTGTGTGAGACATTAGTCAATGATTTTGGGTTACAAGTCCCGCAACGTCCCCATGGCTTAACTGTTGAAGAAAGCGTTGCGATGTTTATCCAAGTGTTGAAAGGGAAGCAAAATCGGGAAATCCAAGAACGGTTTCAACATTCCGGGGAGACTGTGTCGAGGCATGTGCATAACGTATTAAATTCCATGAAAGAGTTCACTGTTGTTCATTGTCGGCCCACATACAGTCAGCATCGTATACATCCATACGTGCGGTCTAGACGGAAATACATACCGTTCAAGGTACTTCTTAAAAACATGATTCACATATAAATGAAGACACTATATTTTGTTGTTGTTATTATTTGGACGTGACGCTTTTAAAAAAACGAAACAGTTGTTACCCACTTACGCAACAAAACAATGTATCCATGTTTGTAGGACTGCATTGGCGCAATAGACGGAACGCATGTCAGTGCATGGGTTATGGGGCAGATGTGGCAACATATTTCGGTAGGAAATACTGTCACACGCAAAATATAATGGCCGCTGTCGATTTTGACATGTATTTCATATTCATTTCCTGCGGATGGGAAGGAAGTATGCATGGTAGTCGCATATTCAACGAGATAATAACAAATGATAATGTCCCCTTCCTACATCCTGACGAAGGTAACACATGGTCCTGTTATTAGATTTATTAACAAATAAAATTTTCCCGAGAATGCGTTATATGAAAATGGCGCAGAATGTTCGTTTTGGTGTCATACATTGTTGTCATGTCTGTAGGCAAATATTATCTTGTCGATTCTGGCTATGCAAACCGGATTGGTTACTTAGCACCATTCAAAGGCCACCGTTACCACCAACAAGAATTCCGACGTATTGCACGGAACACGATGGCAAACACACCAAGGGAATTATTTAACAAAGTCCACTCGTCCTTACGCAGTGTGGTGGAACGAACTTTCGGTGCATAGAAAAATCGATGGGGGTTTATTCGAGACATGCCTCGGTATGACTTTGCAAATGTGCAAGTTCAGTTAGTAGGTGCGTCAATGGCATTACATAATTATATACGGCGCAACACAGGTAACCCAACAACTGTTCAGCCAATCTGTGACGAGGAAGAGGCAATGACAATAGTAAATGCCATACCAGAAGTTGAACATGACGAGGATGGTTTAATGGTTGGAGATGAGGACCCCTATATGGCATTGGTCCGCCTTCACATCCACGACAAATTATGTTACATGCGTAATAACGGAATGTTAGGAAATATATAGTAGTCGAAATAATTTTCGTATGGTTGTCACATAATGACACACGTGGAACAGACTGTATTAAAATATATTATCATTTACAATATGTATGAGTTTGCACGGTAATGTAGCCCGTTCCAGTTGATGACGTGCCTAATTTTGGAAAACAACAATCCATACGAATTTTGCTTGTGGAAAAACAAAAAGGTGAAAAAAATAAAAACAAATGAAAAAGAAAAGTAATACATAAATTGTTGAAGAAATAAAAAATTAACGCAATATCCGCCTACTCCAAACTAAAAAAAAAAATAAACAAATAACAAATAAGAAATTTGGATTTGCAAAATTCGGCAGATCGAAACCCAACATACAAAAATAAAAAAAAATAATAGACAAAAAAAAAATTTGGATTTGTATTTGGTAAAAACAAAAATACAAAAAAAAAAAAAAAAAAAGCCAAAATTTGGATTTGTAAAAAAAAAAAGAAAAAAAAAAATACAAAAAAAAAAATTTCCTCACCAAAAAGCCAAAATTGTACAAAAAAAAAAAAAAAAAAAAAAAAAAACGGGAATAATGCCAAATCCCAACCCAAATTAAAAAATAAAAAAAATGGAAAAGGGCAATTTGGTCTTTTAACAAGATGACACCTCACCAAAAAGCCAAAAAGTCAAAAGAGCTAAAAAAATCCTTCCAAAACCAAGCTTTTTAACCCTAAATTAAAATAGTCAAAAAAATCAAAAAGCCAAAAAGCCAACCCACTTCGCAGACGGAGGCTATATATGTTCCCACGATCTAAAGCTATAGTCGGAGAGGCAGCCAAGCCAAAAAAAAATAAAATAAAAATATATATATATATATATATAATGTTCTTTGTCTTCAACTTCAACACAGAGTCACTCATAGGTTTGTTCTTCGTCTAGAGGCAGCCTTGAAGACTTCAACACAGGTTTATCTCTTCCCTTTTCTCTCTTCTCTCTCTCTCTCTCTTTCTCTCTCTCTCACTCATCTGTATTTCCTCTTCTCTCTGTCTTCATCTTCCCATGAACCACTCTTTTTTATTTTTTTTATCAGAAACTAGATGGTTGAAAATTTGTAAATCTGAAGATTTGAATCAATTGCAATTTTCAGATCTGAAGATTTGAAAATTTGTGGATGTATTCTCACCTCAAAGTTTTTCATAGGCTGAAAAGAGGAGGGACAAAATCTGTTCAACTTCAACCAAAGTATGTACAACAACATCCATAGTTTTTCAACCTTTTCTTTTGTTTTTTTTTTTTTTGAAAAGAATAAGCTAAAGAAAGAGTTTAACGGTGCGTAACGGGCGTTATGGCCGTTACAGCACTATTACGGCCGCTACGACGGCCGTAACGACCGATACACTTATGAATCACAATCCCTCTGCAAAAGCGGGGTAACACCTGGTGCCTACCGCCGCAACCGTTGCATAACAGCCGCAACCGTTACGTAACACCGCATTTTGAAACCTTAACAAAAGATATATAATATGCAAAAAGACTCAGAAAGTTGTACACTCATAGCTCCTTCATGCGTATATGAAGAGACCCACCTTTGTTTCTAAGAAAGTGTTTAGAGTCTTCACACATTTTGGGTTTAGAAATTAAGGGTTAAAATAATTGTATAGCATGCAAAACCTTTTCATGAGAAGCATTAAGGACCCATACATTGCTGCATCTTACATTGAGGTTGGTTTGACACTTTTTTTTAAAATTTTTATAATATGTTCTATGTCAACATTATATTTATTTGATAGTTTCCTGGGTTGTGTTCAATTGGATTGAATTGTACATTGATGTAACAGTTCTTAAGGGTTAAACCATCATCTATCCTCAGTAAGTATCCTTATTGAAGGTTTAGTAGGTATATCTAACAATTTTGAAGGTGGTCCTGCCCTCATTCTGGTTGCTGGTATACATCATTATCATGAATGGACCAGATGATTGGAGCAGTGAGTTGAGTGTGGTGTGTTACCTATAATCAGGATGACAGTATGTGAGCTACTATAAAATCTTTCCTAACAGTTTGCTATGCAGGTTGTCATTCTGGCCTTTCTTAGGGATGGTTGGTTGTGTGTGTTGTGAGTGCGTAGTCAGGTGTTGGGCAGTAATGGGCTTGTGGGTTGAGTGATGTGAAATTTTGTAAGAGTGTTCCTAACTATTTTCTTGCAAGGTCAAATATGTGCTAGCACATTAGTAGGGAATTCTTTAGTGAGAGCCTTGTGATGAGAGGATATATATTTGGTTTGATTTATATATAGTTTCTATAACATGTTCATTTGATGAGTGATTATGCTATGGAATTTGAGTTTGTTAGTACATATAGTAGTGAGGTTTGCCTCAGGTTATTGATCCTATTCTCAATTTTTTTGACTCTGTTTCTCTGTTCTTCTACCCGCTGTTTGGTTTGTTAGGTTGTATTGATGTCTCCACTAGAATTGAGGACAGCATCATGTGGCTTTGGTTGGAGCTGTGCTCAAATTCAAGCATGCTGACTTGCTTTGAGGGCAACATCATTTGCATCCAATTTGCTGTTTGCCAGGAGAAAGAGACAGCAACATCCATGTCTTTTGACTTTGGATAGCTTGAAATTCCTCAGTCATGGCTGCAGCCCAAGCTGGAGTGTTAATGGCATTGGAGAAACTATGAGGCTCAACAGGATCATGAGCAGTAGAAACCAACAGTCACTGATGAGAGACTGATGCTTTAGGTCTGGTGACATGAGTAGTACCAACAGAATCAACATACCAATTTGTAGGATGAGAAACAGACTAAGAAGCTATATAGGTAGTCTAGGATGGAGAAGATGACTGTGAAGAATAATTATAGGAAGCATCCATACAAAACCAACATCAAAAGCTGTATGGTTAGGCTTGCCACAGATCTGACAAAATAGAAACGAACCAGAGGAAGAAGATGAAGATTGAGATTGTCGGCCTGAGTTAGAGAATTGGATTTCCTCGAAATCGACCTCCTATTGAGGTATTATCTCCTCTACGAAACTAATAATGATTCCCTTGAGAGTTTGTAGATGATTGATTTTGAAACTGAGACTGAGTGTGAAATATTATAATGGAGTAAGCAACACTGAGATCAGAATTAGAAGACTTAGTGTTTGAAGCAACATGCAAAGCCTCATAACAGAGTAAAATTATGCAGGAACTGTGGTCTTAAGTGACTGAAATTCTGCAGGAAGTCCATTCAAGGTTATGACAACCAGATTTGCTTCATCAATTGGATTTCCAGATAGAGATAAATGATCACATATATATTTTTTTGATCTGGAGCAAATATGCATCCATTGGTGATTTGGATTAGCCACAGTTTTTCCAGAAGAATCAAGAATAGTTGCAAATGGGGGAACAACAGATCCATCAACACACTTAGAGAAGATTCGTGGCTCTGAGTATATTCTGGATCGGCGCATCCATACAATGTAATTCCTAATTGGTTGGAGAGACATTTTGATGAAGAGAATATTAAATTGACAATTTATGAGTTTGAAAGGAATAAGTTTCCAAAGCTTGATGCCTTTTTTAATGGTCATTGGTTGCATAAAACATTCAGTTAAGATTCACAAAGTTTAGATTGAAGACTCTAATACTAGAAATTGGGATATAAACATAGACTGATTAGTGACTTAAATACCATCTATGACATTATTGATTAAGAAATTATAACAAAATTAATCAACTCATACCAACTGCTTTTTGGCTTCCCAATAACCTAATCAGAACTCATAATTAAAAATTTACCTACAATCTGTAATACATCTATTCCTCCATCAGCTAGTAAACACGCTATCAAGATTTGAGGACCATCTTAAATACAATTAGTATCTTGTTCCTATATATAAACAATATCCATCGAAACGAAAGTATTCATTACCATTTTATTGGAATATTTACTTTTGACAAAACTAACAACCATGAAAATAAAGCTTGCACTCTTGTTTCTTGCTATCAAAAAACTTGTCGAACATATTCTACCACTAATAAAGTAATAAAGCAAACCCTGTAAGAGGTATATTAAAATAGCAAAGTGTTCTTTTCATCAGGCTTCATAAGAACAAAAGCACAAAGAGGTTTACTGAATAATAAGATCAGCTAGCCTCAACACATATTGTTAGTGGTTTGTGATCAGTATTAATACTTTTTATTATGGGAAAAGTTAGGGATTATTAAAACTTTGTCATGAAAATGATCATGAAAAATTTATGATCCTTGGATTACCTTAATTAGTGTGTGGTGTTTTATTTTAAGTGTAATCCAAGGGTCAAAAAGCTTTCATGATTATTTTCATGAAAGTTTTTTCAGGATACCTAGTAGAGAAACGTTCATATATGTTCAAAATGAAAAGCCACATAAGTAGTGCTATCAAATATAGTTCAAACCAAGCTGAAACTGCATATAAATTGTTGGAGTATAAAAGAGTGGCATCAGTATGACAAATATCTAACTAAAGGTACAAAAAAGAAAATGGAAAAATAATACCACCAAAATGAGGAAATATAAACTTTGTATTGAATTTTGATATCAACTCAAGTAAATATATGGTGTTCATATACACTTTATGATTTCATCTCACAAGCAACCAACAAATGACCGGCAAAAAGGGAAAAATGAGCCATGCATTAATTACCATGAACTAAAAATGGTGAAGTAATACTTCAATCTTCTTAAAGATATGGCAAAAATATCTTCTATTGTTTATGCTACAAGCCTACAATTCTTCGTAATGTATTAATTTTCATAAAACTCTCTCTCTCTCCCCCCTCTCTGGTTTTAGTGAATCATATTATCCACCTTGTACAGTCTAGCTTCAGCAATCCACAACACTTGATTTTCACAGGAAACGAGGAAATAACAGCAAAAAAAGAAATAATCCAAGATGAAAAACTATTATCAAAATCTATTTTATTAAAATTATTAAAAACTAGTTTGGGGAAAATAAATACTAAACATATATTTTTAAATTTTAAAAACTATTTTTCGCACTAAAAAAAGAAAACAATATTACAACCTATCCAAGGAATCTCAACGAAACATTCTCCTTTTGAGAACAACATTCAGAACCTAGTTGCATTGTTTACTATCCAATGCTTGTTGAAAGAAAAATTCTTCAAATTACTTCACACAAATCATCATGAGAAACAATTGATAGTGAACAATTTTCAAAAGTCATAAATTAAAACTTTGTTGCCATTATGAAATTTTAAATTAAAAAGTAAAACCTCACTGGACACGCAAGATTATTTTCTAGGGTTCTGTAAAAGGAGAGTGTGAATAGGAGTTAATAAGTTAGATTTCCTGATATGCTTAATATATAAATCTTAACTAGGTTAATAAACAAAGATATTAGCTTGAGCAAAACCAGATATATATCTCAAAGATAGACACTATTACTCTTAACACCAAATCCAAGGCTACACAAGATCTACGAAAACAAATGTAGCAAAACCATGGAGCAGTGGCGTGGCTAGGAATTTCAGTCAGTGGTGTCATTTAACAAGTCATCATTAATGTTATTATTTTGTATTTTTAGTTCTACAAAACCTATTAATATTAGCATTCACATGATACTTGTAAATCACATATATATTTTCGATTACATTGAAAAAATTAATTGAAATTAGTAAATTAAAAAAATCTTAATATTTCAAAAAAAAAAAAAACACATTTCATAAGAATAAACACTACAATGGTCGTTAGAGAACTATATCATCGAGACTCGAGGGAGAACAAATTTTTAGAATTATTCGAGGATAAACACAACATAACTAATTGTTAGAATTATTTGAGACATCCAACATAAAATCAATTGGTTGTGTGTAGAGTAGCCTTTAAATTATATAATTCGAACTTGGGTGATTTAGCGAAGATGTGGATGAATGAAACTTGGGTAGTTTAGAGAAGTGATGTGGGACAAATCTCAAATAAATAGGCAAACAAATCAACAAATAAGGAGTACAAAGACAAACAAAATAGATTGCATTATGACACTATTGGCCATAAATGGAGTAGTTGCTAGATTATATGAACCCAACTAGAGTGGTTTAAAAAAAAAATGCTATGAAATAAGTCTCTAACATGAACAAATTATGAATTTATTTATAGAAGATTAAAAATGCAACATAAGGTTTGATTTTTGTTTTTAACTCCGTTGGGGTCAATTTGTAAACTTTCAAAACTTAGTATTTTATTTCTAGATCTATTGGGGTTCAATTTGTTAATACTCAAAACTTTTATATGGAATTTACATATAATCTTTAACAAAATTTTGAAGTTTAGTGGTGTCAACTGACACCGCTGCCATCAAGATAGCTACACCCTTGCCATGGAGTGAGACTGAGAAACCTCTTGAAAACTAGCAAAATGAGGGGTATTGCCCAAAATCTGAGAAATAATCATCAAAGGGAAGCCAATAAATTATTTACTATTGCAATCTTAGAATCAAATTTCAATTCAAACAATCAGAATACATGAGAATACATACACAATCAATGAGCAGCCATACATGCAAATACATACACAATTAATGGATTAGGGTTTAGAAACTAATGAGAGAGAAAGGAAAAAGAGGGAGAAAGGTATCAAACCAGTAAAATCAAACCCATTTACGACATCAAACCCATAAAGCTCTAGAAATCAAACCAGTCTAAGAAATCAACACGAAATTATTTAGTATAAATCATATAAAACACCATAGTAAGAGTTGACAGTTGGGGAAGTAGAGGAAGGAAGAGAGAGAGAGAGAGAGAGGGAGAGCGAACCTGTGATTTGTGGCTGTGGCAGTGGTGATGTGCGACGTATAGTGAGTGACAGTGGTGAGGGACTGCGCTGAGATGGGGTGGGGTGAGGCTTGGTGGTGATGTGTAAGGTGAGCATAGTCCGGATTCGATCGGATTGGGTAAAATCAGGACCAATCCGTTATCTACGGTTCTTGAAAAATTGGAACCAATCCAATCCATTTAAACACGAATTGGATTGG
This sequence comes from Camellia oleifera, assembly GCA_022316695.1. Taxonomy (NCBI): domain Eukaryota; kingdom Viridiplantae; phylum Streptophyta; class Magnoliopsida; order Ericales; family Theaceae; genus Camellia; species Camellia oleifera. The sequence goes on from CM039309.1 coordinate 187,823,825, forward strand.
TTTAGGACCACGGATTTACATAATTAAATAACAAAAAAATATATATAACACTTTAATTTCATAAAAATATAAATATAAATATAACATCATATTAGTTTCACAATAGTAACATGTCTTTGCATAATAGCGACATATTGTTCTAGAATTTAAACAATCAGAAGAAAACTAGTTCTACCATAAGTATTTAAACCATTACAAATTAACGCTAAAAACTAGAAAACAAAAGTAAAAAAAGAAGATACTATGTGACTTTAGGTTTGGATTTAAGTTTTATATGAAATAAGAGAAGATACTATGGAGGAGGGTGTATAATAAAAATACAAGCTATTTGTATACGATCCGGATCGGTTCCAATCCGGAACCGTGGGATTCAATCCGGAACCAATTCGTGAACTATGAATTTTTAATTTTTCAATCCGGAACCGAATTATAGATTCAAAAAACCAATCCAAACCTATTGGATTGGACTGGACTGGATCAGATTACGGATTTCACAGATTCCTTACTCAGCCCTAGTGATGTGTAAGAGAAAGGACTCTTGTGTTTGTATAAACAGAGAAGAGAAGAGGGCGAATAATAAAAGTAAATTTCCCTCTTAAAGTTTTAGACCTTTAGCAGATTATTGGTTGGCAAATAACCAATATATAACGACTAGTACTTCTTGTAGCCAAATCTTAAGTAACAGTGACTAAAATATTAGTCACCGAAATCCTTTGGCGACTAATTTTTTTCCCGTCGGAAAAAATGAGCATACCATGACAAATTTTATTTTTGTCACCAAAACTTAATCACCATGTTTGTTTCTAGTTTTTTGAAAACACTTTTAAAAAAATTATACTTTCTTATTTTTTATATTCTTTTTATTTTTACTGAATTTTTAAAATATTTTAAACAATTTTCTTTTAATTTTTAGACACCTAACATAAATACACTTAAAACGTATAATTTTCATAAAAATCTTTAAAAAATTCACTAAATACCAAAAAAAAAAAAAAACTAAAATTCAGCATATTTTTCGTATTTTTGTGTATTTATTAATTTTTTAAAATACTTTTTCACAAATATCTTACTTTTTAGATACATTTAAGTAAGGTACATCTAAAAAAGTAAAAAAAAAAAGCTTAAAATTTTAAAAATATTTACTAAAAACAAAAAATACACGAAAAATAAAAAATTCAGCTTTCAAAAAACTGAATTTAAAAATTTGAAACTAAACACACTGAATATTTTCTGACAACCAAATCTCAAGGATGTTTAAGCAGTTAGAGCTTTTGACAAAGCCTCAAACACGTTGAAACTATTTTAGTCAGTTAAAGTATAAATACTTAATGGCATATTGAGACTAGAAAAGTACTGTCTTCAAATTAGAGATGTGTTTAATAGATGTTTTATTTAATTTTATTATTATTTTATTATTATTATTTTTTAAAATTTTAATTAAAAAACATAACATATATTTTTATTGATAATTTATATATTTAATTTAAAAAAAATAAATTTATTTAATTGTGTAAAAAATAAAATAAAATAAATTTTTATTTAATTTAGCTAAAAATAATTAAAATATTAAAGATATGTTTAATATTACTATTACTTAGTTAATACTTGAAAAAAGGTAAAATAGTCTTTTACTCATTTATCCTTATCCAATTCGTCTAACCAAATATTGGATTTATTAAAAATAGTTATTTCTAGACATCTAATCCCATGAGAAAACAAATACGAGATATAATATCCAATCCAACCAAATAGTTTGAAGGATTCACAGTCTCAGGATTCAAGTTTGATGGATTCTAATATTCCTATCCAGTTCGTCCAATCAAACACACCCTAATTATTGTGTGTTTTTTTTTTTTAGTATGTTCAAATAAATAAGCAAATAAGGTATGTGACATTCATATTTCTTTCTTTGTATTTAGTGGACAATCTTGATATTATGAAATATACGCAATTAATTCATGTTTTTATCATTAAATCTCATTATTTTGATGAAAAATGAAATTATAAAACAGAAGCATTCTCTTTTTCATTATTTTTTTTTATTTAACCTATAAATCAAACATTTTCTATTTCTCATCCAATTATTTCATTCAAATGTAAGAAATTTGTATAACTATTATTAAATGGAAAAATCTATACCATATGCACCTTGTTACAAATTGGATTAATTTTATCACAAAATTTCGTAATATCAATACCAAAATGTATAATCTTACCACAAATTAGCAAAACAAAAAACGTTGTAACTAAGTCACAAACTTTTGTAATATCAACCAAAGAATTTTAGACATTTTGTTACGCTAATTTGTGATGAATTATGCATTTTATTATTAAAATTATGAAATTTTATAGTAAAATTTTATTAATTTGTGATAGGGTGCATACACCATAGACATTCCTTACATAGCATGTACCTTTTTATTTATTTATTATTTTTATTTTATCAGGCCAAGTTTGGAAAGACTAAGGCCAAGTTTGGGATGTTTAAAAAAAGTCAAAAAGTCAAAAAGTCACTATCCTATTTAAGTCACATCATCTTATTTAAGTCACATCACCTCTCTAACACATCACTTCAAACCCAACCCAAACCCAACCCATATTTCATAAAAAGTCAAAAAGTGCACTTATTTAGTCTTTCCAAACTTGGCCTTAAGTGTACTTTTTGACTTTTTATGAAATATGAGTTGGGTTTGGATTGGGTTTGAAGTGATGTGTTAGAGAGGTGATGTGACTTAAATAAGATGATGTGACTTAAATAAAATAGTGACTTTTTGATTTTTTAATTTTTTTTTGAAGATGCCAAACTTGGCCATTACGTCAGGTGAAAAAGAAAAAAAGAAAAAAAAAACTTTAAGAGGAGGGAGGGAGAGCAACGCAGGAAGCAATGAGAGAGTCATCAGCTTGAGCCTTAGCCACCCAATGGGCCACTTGGTTGTTCGCACGCCCAATCCAAACAAAAGAAATCTGGTGTTGATGAGCAATCCAGCAAATATAGAAAATAACCGCTCTAATCTTCCAATGAGGGACCTGCTTAGAAGCGCTTAGCTGAATGATATTATGACTATCACTCTCAATCATCGCAGGCCCAAGATTGCATGCATAGACCATGGACAAGTCATATAGACTGCGAAAGCCTCAACTTGAGAAGCCGAAGAAGCTGCCATCATCCTAACATTGCCATCAATAAGCTTACTAGATGAATCTCTAAACACAGCGACAATAGACGCCAATAAGGACCCATGGCAGTAGGTTGCATCACAGTTGATTTTTGCATGTCCTAAGAAGGCAGGAACCTATCCACTAGGATTTGAGGTAAGAGCCAAAAACTATTGATCAATCACAGAGACAAGCCTAGGAAGGTTTCCCAATTCAAACTAGAACTGAGAGAATCTTTGTAGAGTGGTGTAAGGATCAATTGGTATATGGTTGAACACAACTTTATTTCTCGATTACCAAATGAACCAACCCAAAGATGCCACTGTACTTAAGAACTACTAGGCTTCCACCTTAGTCATACCCATACTCAGCTTGTCACTAGTCCACTGAACCACATTTGGAATAGAACCTTTTTCAATTCTGAGGTTAAGAGCACTCCCAAACTTGACCGCTTGTGTCCAAGGACAATAAAAAAGGAGGTGTTTCATAGTTTCAAGCTCGAAGTGGCAAATAGGACATTCAGCTGAGGTGCTACACTTTCGTTTGAACAAGCCCACCTTTGTTGCTAGTAGATTATGACAAAAGTGCAGAATTTTTGGGGCGACATAGAGAGCCCACAGAGTTTTCCACATATCGTTCCTCAAAGCAGTAGACGTAGAGGCCAAATTCGAGGTGGTACTACCATTAAGAGATCTCGCCACCAAAATACCCATATTTGACCGAGTAGAGACTTGATTTGTGGGGATGCCATACCAGAGAATCATCTCTTTCTACCGCTGCGATGGGGATAGCTTGGATAGCTTCTACCTCATCCACGGAAATGTTGTCCACTAATGAGCCTAACTTCCAAGACTTGAGAGAAGGATCAATAACATCAGCCACATATTTGACAGAGCAATCAACTGGTCTAGGAGAGGTGATCTTGAATCCATGGATAGAAGGGATCCAACAGTCCTCCCAAAACTTAACATTCCGACCCGATTGGATTTGCCAATGCAATCCTTGTTGAAGAAGATCTCTGCCTTTGAGCAGACTAGTCAATGCCCACAAGGCATTTGGATCTTTTACAGCTTGCATGGAAGATGAGTGAGGGTAGTAGAGGCCCTTGATCTGTTGGGTTGGGTTTCCCTCCTATGTGGAGGATGGCCAAAAATATTTAGTAAAACTCATGTGAGTTCCAAAGTCCATATGGAGAGGTTGTGTTTTTTTTGAAATGTTTTGGCCCGTATATTTTGGCCCGTGAGTAGTCTTACAAACCCTCTCTCTGTAAATTAGAGAAAGAGATGTAGCAGCCACCAAAACAGAGAGGAGAGGAGAGGCCAAGGGTTTTGGAGAAATTCTGTCCAGCAGTGATCAAGCTATCCAATCAACAACCATCTGTGGTCTGATTGAGCTGAAATTTGGTAGGCGAGTTTACAACTCAAGACTCTAAATTTTGGGCGGTGGAGATCAGATTTGGAGTATTCTACTGCTGGTTTTTTGGCCCGTGAACAGTACCCATTTTGGTGAGATTTTTCCTAAACTTTGTATTTTGATTTTTGGTTGCCAAGAAAGCTTATTTGTAAGTTGTTCTTGATTGTTTGCCTCTAGTTCTATCTAGAGAGAACTCTTGTATACCCATCTAGAGAGAACTCTTGTATACCCATTATTTATTGATAGTGGAGATATTTGATGGACTACGGTCCCGTGGTTTTTCTTTTCCACATCGGGAAGGTTTTCCACGTTAAAAATTGTTGTCGCCTTATTGTGTGATTGTTGGATCATCATTTTCAGATTATTTTCAAAATATATATATTGTACTATATTAAATTGTTTCGTAATAGGTTCACACAAAGAGGGAGAATAAACTACTTATGCTATTTTTGTGCTGGATTCTGATATTTTGAATTGGCCATTTGTTTTGTTTTCTCCCAACATAGTGGTATCAAAGCTTGGTTCATATTGTTGTGTATCTTGTGTTGAATAATGGAAGCAAATTTGAGTAGAATGGTTCTAATTATCACACATGGAAAGGAAAAATGGAAGACCTCCTTTATGTGAAGCAATTTCATCTACCAGTATTTGCTACTGAAAAACCAAAAAATAAATCCGATGAGGAATGGACATTACTACATCGACAAGTGTGTGGGTACATTAGGCAATGGGTGGATGATAATGTTTTGAATCATATTAGTGAAGAGACACATGCACGTACACTCTGGAACAAACTTGAACAATTATATGCTCGGAAGACTGGAAATAATAAAATGTTTCTAATAAAGCAATTGATGACCTTGAGATACCAAGATGGAACCCCATTGACAGATCACTTGAACACTTTTCAAGGAGTAATTAATCAGTTGGATGGAATGTGTATCAAGTTCGATGATGGGGTACAGGGGTTGTGCTTGCTTGGTACATTGCTGGACTCTTGGGAGACATTTAGAATGTCATTATCTAACTCGGCCCCAGATGGTGTAATCAATATGGATTTGGCTAAGAGCAGTATTTTAAATGAAGAGATGAGGAGGAAATCACATGGATTTTCTTCACAGTCAGAGGTTTTGGTTACAGAAAGGAGGGGGAGAAACAAGAGCAGAGGTCCGAAGAACATAGATAGAGAAAGAAGCAAGTCCAACAAGTTTGCTATTGCTGAGTGTTATCATTGTGGCATGAAAGGGCACATCAAGAAATAGTGTAGAAAATTGAAGAGAGAGAACAAGGAGAAAGTGATTGAGTATGATGGAAAGGATAATGATCGAGTTGCCACCGCTACTTCCAAAGACTTTCTCATTGTTTATGATGAAGATGTTATTAACATAGCATGCCATGAGACCACACTACAAGAAAAGAGGGAAAAAAACACGGAAGTATTCGCGACGGCGCGGTTCCTGTCGCAAAAAATGGTCTTTTGCGACGGCAAAATAAACCGTCGCAAAAAAGAGTTTTAGCGACAGGGTTTAACCGTCGGTAATAAAACTGCACGGGTGGGTATTAAAATGAGGAACTATTAGCGACAGCGTGTTGAACCGTCGGGAAAAAAAAAATGTTTGAGACGACAAAAGTTTGCTGTCGCAAATACTCGACCATTTGCGACGGCAAATGTCCGTCGCAAAAAAAGGATTATTAAAACGGCGTCATTTATTAATCATTTTGTATCATTTGTGACGGTGTAAACCTTCCCGTCGCAAAAAGTAAAAAACAATTTTCCCCCCCTCTTCCCTTTCATCTTGCCACTCAGTTCGATCGAAATCCCTAAAATTGTTTTGAAGCACGAAATCCCTAAAATCCCTAAAATTGTCTGATCGAAATCCCTTTCATCTTGCCGCTCAATTTTCCCCCAAAATCCCCAAACGAGCGACGGGCGATGGGCGACGAACGGTGAAGGGCTAGCGGTGGTGCGGTCGTGCGGCGACGACGAACGGCGAAGGGCTAGCGGTGGTGCTTCGACGACGACAGCTACTCAGGTATGCTCTCTCTCTCTCTCTCTCTCTGTATATATATATATATATATATGTATGTATGTATGTATGTATGTATGTATTAGCTGTTCAAAAAAAAATATATATATACATGAATATAAATTATTTGCCTATATATGTATGTATCCCCAAAAAGTTTCATTATTTTTTCATTTTAATTTTTTAGGTTGTGTTTAGATTATAAATTTGGATAAAAATTCAGAAATGAAAAAGAAAAAAATAATTTATATAGAATGTTATTAGGAAATGACTTAATGAATAGCCAAAGGACATGCACAAGTTACAAATTCCCAATATAGCATACCCCTAAGTTTCTTAAGCTAGCAGTAACATCCTCTTGCTGCTACTGGAGAGTGGTCCTCAGTTCTTGAAATTCCTAGTTTTCTTGCAAATCAAGCAAATTTACACATACCATTCTATATAATTTCATATATATATATATATATATATTAAAAGGTCAAACTAGGGAAAATATTGAGTGTTGCTCACTGATCGAAGTTGGTCAACTTCAACATTGAGTGATTTCTTTAGTTCTGAAAGCTCCTGCATTGAGTAAGAAAAAAAGTATAGGAGTTGCTGGAAGATAACATTGGCAAGTTTAAATAACACCTGAAGCACAAAAAATTGTTTGCAATAATCCAATTGGCAAGGGTTAGATGGAGAAAACTAATGTCTACAAAACATAAAGGTCTACAAAGTATCATTTTCATTTTCTGCATTTCCGTTTTTCCTGCTTTCGAAAACAGAACAATGAAACATTAAAAAACACATAATTTGCATATCATTTATATTTTTGTGCGAAAGTAATTTTAGAAAAAAATTTCCTAACAACATTCTATACCAACCAAAAAAAAAGCATTACAGAGAACTTTCCCACCATATATATATATACATATCACAGAGAACTTTCCCACCATAAATTTTGAGTGAAAAATTCATTTGATATGAAGCACTGAAATAGTAACCTCAAAAATTTTATGCTTTGACTAAAAATTTCATTTCTTATGAAGCACTTTAGTAACTAATTCAAAATTTTACCTGAGTTTTTTTTAAAAAAAAGGTGTGGTATAGGTTTGAGTTTGCTAAAAGGATCTCTTGATTTTGGGTAATAAAAAAAAAAGAGTAGAATTTAATTTTGAATAGGTTTGAGTTAAAGAGCATAGATGAGTTTTGAGTATTTTTTAGACAAACTTAAATAGATGAGTTTTAAGTATTTTTTTGAATAGGTTTGAGTTAATGGTATTATATTTAGAGTTACTTTGATGAGATATTTTTGTGGATGTGTACAGATGATGGATAAGAGTTGGATTGATTTGTCAAATAGGATGTCGAGCGAATACATTAATGGGATTGATGAATTCCTTGTGTTTGCCTACACCAATAGGGTTGAAAGTTTGATGATCAGTTGTCCGTGTAGGAAGTGCGAGAATCGATACTATTTTGTACGAGAGGGTGTACGGGAGCATCTGATTTTGAATGGTTTTTAAAAAAATACAAACATTGGATTAATCATGGGGAATCTTACGTATCTCTGCATGGTAATCGAGAGAATGAAACATTAGCTAATTCAGACATTGGAGATGATATGATTGGAATAATACAAGGGGCTATGGGAAATCCACATACCGGTACAAGTGTTGAGGGTGATGAACCACAGGGGCCTGATCCCCATGCATCTGAACCCCAGCTCAGTCCAAATGCAAAGACTGCAAAGTATTTCAAACTTCTTCAAGATGCACAAAGTGAATTGTATCCGGGTTGTCAGAAGTTCACATCTTTGTCATTCATTGTTCGACTTCTACATTTGAAGGTGCTTAATCTGTGGACAGACAAGTCTGTTGATATGTTGCTTGAGTTATTGAATGAGGCGTTCCCGTTGGATGTGAAACTCTCGGACTCATATTATAAAGCTCAAAAGGTCACAACAGATTTGGGCTTCACGTATAAGACGTGGGATGCATGTCCCAACAGTTGCATGTTGTTTCGAAACGAGGACGCCAATCTTGATAAATGTGTCATATGCAACAGTTCTAGATGGAAATCAAATGGTGATGGTAGTTCAAATGGTCCTAACAAAGGTGGCAAACGAATAGCTGCAAAACAGATAAGGTATTTTCCTTTAAAGCCAAGGTTGCAGAGGTTGTTTATGTCATCCAAGACGGCCAAGTTAATGAGATGGCATGCAAAGGAACGAACTGATGATGGTGTCTTCAGGCATCCTGCTGACTCCCTTGCATGGAAAGATTTTGATTGTCGGAATCTTGACTTTAGTAATGATTGCTGAAGTGTAAGGCTTGGCTTAGCATCCGATGGTTTTAACCCATTCAAAACGATGAACATAGTTCATAGCACTTGGCCTGTTGTGCTCATTCCATACAACTTGCCGTCATGGATGTGCATGAAGCAACCATTTCTAATTTTAGCTGTGCTTATTGATGGCCCAAAAGGACTTGGTGACAAGATTGATGTGTATATGCAACCGTTGATTGAGGAGTTGAAAGAACTATGGAATGAGGGCGTGTCAACATTTGATGCATCAACAAATCAAATGTTTCAAATGCATGCAGCTTTACTGTGGACAATTAGTGATTTTCCTGCATACGCAAACTTGTCAGGATGGAGCACTAAAGACGAATATGCATGTCCTTGTTGCACTAAGGAAACTACATCGTGTTGGTTGAAGCATAGTAGGAAACAATCATATTTGGGTCATCGCAGATTTTTACCTACTGGTCATAAATTCCGGAAGGATAAAGTATCATTTGATGGTAGTCGGGAAGTCAGACTCAAACCCAAATTATTGTCTGGAACTGAGATGTTGCTACAATTAGAATCTGAGGGTATTTTAACCCAATACAAGAGGGATGACCTTAAGGAGAGGCATAGGAGACAGGTAGAGAAGGAGAAAACTGGACATCGCACCCACAGTTGGAAGAAAAAGAGTATCTTTTATGAATTGCCATATTGGGAGCACAATCTCATAAGACACAACCTCGATGTGATGCATATAGAGAAGAATGTTTGTGACAATGTATTGTGGACAATATTAGGGGTTGTAGGAAAATCGAAGGATGGTGTTAATGCTCGACGTGATTTACAAGATATGAATATTAGAAAACCCCTACATTTGCAGTTAAGAGGGTCGAATAAAGCCTATTTACCACCAGCACAATTCACGATGACCAAGGATGAGAAAGATTTGTTCTTGAAAGTGCTGAAGGAAGTAAGAGTTCCCGACGGGTATTCATCCAATATATCACGTCGTGTGCGCTTACATGATAGAAGTATTGGGGGTCTTAAGAGCCACGATAATCATATTCTGATGCAACAACTTATTCCATTGGCTATTCAAAGATCATTACCGAAGAATGTAATTGAACCCTTGATTGAATTGAGCAATTTCTTTAGACAATTGTGTTCAAAAGTGAATCGTGCGACGAATTTGCAATATATTCAAGATCGTATTGCTATAACACTTTGTTATCTAGAGAAAATATTTCCTCCGAGCTTTTTTGATATAATGGAGCACTTGCCTATACATCTAGCTGATGAAGCCTTATTGGGTGGAGCGATTCGGTTTCGATGGATGTATCCAATTGAGAGGTATCTTCTTACTTTGAAGCAATACGTGCGTAATAGAGCTCATCCTAAAGGATCAATTGCTAAAGGATATCTTATGGAAAAATGCATGAATTTTTGTGTACAATATCTCAATGATGTGGAAACCAAATCTAGTCGACCCGTGAGGAACTATAGTGGTGATGATAATTTGGGTCATGCTATTGGTGAAAACACAAGCTTTTATCTTGATAATACTTCTTGGGTACAAGCTCATCGGTACATCTTATTCAATACAAGCGCGGTTCAACCATTCATAAAGTAGGTTAAATCACTCACTCAATATTTTATTATGTTTTATTGAATTTTCAACTAAATTTTTTGTATTGCTAAAATTTCAATCTACACAGCAAACACTTTGAAATACTTAAGCTCAAAATGCCTCGTGTCGACGATCATCAACTTCGGCGTGAACATTTTGAAACTTTTTACATTTGGTTCAAGGAACATGTATGTATTTAACTCTATAGATTCTAGTTACTTAAGTCGATCTACATTTTAAATTTTACATTTTCGTGTTAAATAGGTCCAAACTTTGCGAAGGACTACTGATGTCATACTTTCTGAAGAGATTATTCTATTGGCAAATGGTCCTCATAACCTGGCAAGGAGGTTCAACGGGTATATACTGAATGGGTTTCGGTATCGAGTAAAGGCCATGGATGATCGTCGAGCCACACAAAATTGTGGTGTAGCTTTGAAGGCAGATACCATAAGTTATGCTAGTCGAAAAGACAATAATCCTTGTCTGGGGTCTGTGTACTATTATGGACAATTGATAGATATTGTTGAGATTCGATATTCCAATGAGAAGAAACATGTGTTGTTTAAGTGTGATTGGATTGACAACATTCACGGAAAGAAAGAAGATGTCTTCAATTTCACGTTGGTGAACTTCAATCATTTGTTGTACCAAGATGATCAAATTACCAATGAACCTTTCATCTTGGCGTCCCAAGCAGAGCAAGTTTGGTATGTTGCAGACCCGTTACAACCAGATTGGCAAGTCGTGGTGAAGATGTCTCAAAGAGGTTTATTTGATATGAGTTCGACTGATCCACAAATCGAGCCATACATGAGCCAACAATTGGAAGAAAATATAATGCTTCATGATGAAGAAGTTGGTTGGGTGAGGGAAGCCGCAGAAGGGAAAACAATTGATGTTCAAATAGGCTGATATTTAATCAACATTAGTAATTCAATTAAGGCCAAGGTTGTAGTTAATCATCAATTTCTTAATTTACTTTGTCTTTGTAATTGTATTAATTCAATTAATGTCATATTATAGTTGATGACAAACCATTGTCTATGTTTCTAATGTCAATTAATGTTATATTGCTTGCAGATTATTATGGGAAGGAAGAGGAAGCTTGATCATCCCCGGCGCATGATGTCTGATGTGCTACATAACAGAACAGCAGTAGCACCACCATCAGAGGAGGCATCACATCAGCCAGCATCGGAGGGGCCATTAGTGCCACCACCATCTGAGGGGCCATTAGTACCACCGTATCGACCACCATTAGTGGCACCACAGCAGCTACCATGTACTCAGCCTCCACGCCTACCATCGGTGTATCCACCATCAGTGGCACCATAGCAGCTATCATCATCAGCTTATGAGCCATCCTCAGGTATATAAATTTGCTTTGATTTGTATGAAAATTATTTACACACACATTTATTTATACTCATTATATATAACTTGTTTGTTCTCATTGTATTTTGCAGACCCTTCGACTTCTTCACAGCCCACCTCAGGTTTATTTAATATGATTTGTATTCACATTATTTAAATTTGCATTTGTTTATTACCATTGCGTATTGTTTATTATTATTGTATATCGTAGGTCATGTTAGTTCTTCATCAACCTCGACTAGGCATGGTAGAGGATGTGCCAAGGGCATTAAAGAGTGGGGTACTGGTAAAAAGCTGGACATACAATTTGATGGAAATTACTGCCTAATAGGGGATAACGTGGCCAAGTTAACTACTCAACATGGCATTATTGTGCGGAATGGTAACATTGTTCCTCTTACTTTTCTTGACTGGAACAATGTGCCTGATGATATTGTTGATGCTATCTGGAAGGATGTGAAGGTAAAAGTATATTTTTGTCCACAAATTCGAATTCCAAATTTGTGTTATACTTAGCCTTAAACTTTGAAATTGTGTTTTATAGGACAATTTGAATATATGTCCAGAGGAGTACAAGCCAATCTGCATGAAAAACTGCAACAGCATATGGAAGGATCACAAGAACAAGCTTAAGGCTAAGTATTTCAAGCCTAGAAGTTCTTATCCTAATCTGAAGGATGATGTTCCTATGAACGTTGTGCCAAGTCAGTGGGAACAACTTGTGGAGTATTGGCGTACTTCCGATGCTGAGGTATATAATTACGTTATATTTATGATATGTAAACATACAAATCATATTTACATACTTACATTTGTTGAACCTGTTATAGAAAATTGCAAGTAGGAACGCTAAAAATCGGCGAGCTCACGGCATAGCTCATACCACAGGGCGTACTACTTTCTCTAAGATACGGCATGAGGTTTACATTTTATTGTTTTATTTTTGTATATAAACAAACATTGTATATTTGCAAATTATTTGGATTCTAATTTTCATATTTCTAAAAAAAAATGTAGATGACCAGTAAGGGGGAGTCTACTGATAAGATGAATGTTTGGCTTATGACACGTAGAGTAGATGACCCAGAGGTTATCCAGACCTTGGTAGTTTCCAAACACCTTTGATTGTATTTAAATTTTATTTTTTGTGTGTCAACCATCTTAATTTGGCATATACTTGTATGTCTTATTTAATACAGGATGAGTTTAATCGTCAACTCTCTATGCTACCTGAGGATGGTCAGACTTTGGAGGCTAGGAATGCCATTTTCCATGAGTTGATTGGTCATGACGGACATGGATATTGTCGCACATACGGGAGAATTATGCCTCGGAGAGCGGTGTATAAAGATGGTGCTGGGCCATCACAGTCAACACCCCAGCCATCGACTATTGATTAGATCACGCAGCAGGTTCGTGCAGAGCTAAGGGATGAGTTGAGGGAGGAGCTACACGCAGAGTTCTCTACACATTTACAGCAGATGAGAGCTGAGATGATGGCCCTTGTGTCACAGGGGGCGAGTGTGGATCCCAACCGACAGGTTCCATATAAATTAAATTGTTTGACAGTTCAATTTTCACTCATGATTATGTATAAAATTCGAATATGATTAACACATTATGCATTGACTAACATAGGTTCCTGATGCATCGAGTGGCCACCGGGCATTTAGGGAATCGGCAGAAGACGAGAATCCATATACACCACCACCAGAAGATTAGGTACAAAATGTATCTTTGCATTCTAAGCTAAAATGTATCTTTGCATTCTTTACATTCTAAGTTAAGAGACTTGTGGGAGAAGACGGGACTAGTTAGAGCCGGGTTTAGGACAAAACTTGGCACACGAGACCTCCTAGGCACGAGAGACTTGTGGGAGAAGACGGGGCTCGAATCGGGTTCCCGGTTTGGGAGTTAGAACCGGATTTCACTTTAGGCAAACTAGTTCATTAAGAAACTTGAATTCGAGGAGTTAATGTCCCAAAATCACCAAACCGCGTCGGTTTAGGACAAAACTTGGCACACACGACCTCCTAGGTACGAGAGACTTGTGGGAGAAGACGGTGCTCGAATCGGGTTCTCGGTTTGGGAGTTAGAGCCGGATTTCACTTTAGGCAAACTAGTTCCTTAAGAAACTTGAATTCGAGGAGTTAATGTCCCAAAATCACGAAACCGGGTTGGTTTAGGACGAAACTTGGTACACACGACCTCCTAGGCACGAGAGACTTGTGGGAGAAGACGGGGTCCGAATCGGGTTCCCCGTTTGGGAGTTAGAGCCGGATTTCACTTTAGGCAAACTAGTTCCTTAAGAAACTTGAATTCGAGGAGTTAATGCCCCAAAATCACAAAACCGCGTCGGTTTAGGATGAAACTTGGCACACACAACCTCCTAGGCACGAGAGACTTGTGGAAGAAGACGGGGCTCGAATCGGGTTCCCGGTTTGGGAGTTAGAGCCGGATTTCACTTTAGACAAACTAGTTCCTTAAGAAACTTGAATTCGAGGAATTAATGCCCCAAAATCAAAAAATCGGGTCGGTTTAGGACGAAACTTGGCACACACGGCCTCCTATGCACGAGAGACTTATGGGAGAAGACGGGGCTCGAATCAGGTTCCCGGTTTGGGAGGTAGAGCCGGATTTCACTTTAGGCAAACTAGTTCCTTAAGAAACTTGAATTCGAGGAGTTAATGCCCCAAAATCACCAAACTGCGTCGGTTTAGGACGAAACTTGGCACAAACGACCTCCTAGGCACGAGAGACTTGTGGGAGAAGACGGGGCTCGAATCGGGTTGCTGGTTTGGGAGTTAGAGCCGGATTTCACTTTAGGCAAACTAGTTCCTTAAGAAACTTGAATTCGAGGAGTTAATGCCCCAAAATACCAAACCGCGTCAGTTTAGGACGAAACTTGGCACACACGACCCCCTAGGCATGAGAGACTTGTGGGAGAAGACGGGGCTCGAATCGGGTTCCCGGTTTAGGAGTTAGAGCCGGATTTCACTTTAGGCAAACTAGTTCCTTAAAAACTTGAATTCGAGGAGTTAATGGCCCAAAATCACAAGACCGCGTCAGTGTTGCACGAAACTTGGCACACATGACCTCCTAGGCACGAGAGACTTGTGGAAGAAGACGGGGCTCGAATCGGGTTCCTCGTTTGGGAGTTAGAGCCGGATTTCACTTTAGGCAAACTAGTTCCTTAAGAAACTTGAATTCGAGGAGTTAATGCCCCAAAATCACCAAACCGCGTCGGTTTAGGATGAAACTTGGCATACACGACCTCCTAGGCACGAGAGACTTGTGGGAGAAGACGGGGCTCGAATCGGGTTCCTGGTTTGGGGGTTAGAGCCGGATTTCACTTTAGGCAAACTAGTTCCTTAAGAAACTTGAATTCGAGGAGTTAATGTCCCAAAATCACCAAACCACGTCGGTTTAGGACGAAACTTGGCACACACGACCTCCTAGGCACGAAAGACTTGTGGGAGAAGACAGGGCTCGAATCAGGTTCCCGGTTTGGGAGTTAGAGCCGGATTTCACTTTAGGCAAACTAGTTCCTTAAGAAACTTGAATTCGAGGAGTTAATGCCCCAAAATCACCAAACCATGTCGGTTTAGGACGAAACTTGGCACACACGACCTCCTAGGCACGAGAGACTTGTGGGAGAAGACGGGGCTCGAATCGGGTTCCCGGTTTGGGAGTTAGAGCCGGATTTCATTTTATGCAAACTAGTTCCTTAAGAAACTTGAATTCGAGCAGTTAATGCCCCAAAATCACCAAACTGCGTCGGTTTAGCACGAAACTTGGCACACACGACCTCCTAGGCACGAGAGACTTGTGGGAGAAGACGGGGCTCGAATTGGGTTTCCAGTTTGGGAGTTAGAGTCGGATTTCGGTCTAGTCAAAATTATTTACTAAACTATCTTTCTAATTATATAGTAGTTAATTTTTTTATATTTTTCTGTAATTAAAATATTAACACCATTATATTTTTATTAATTATTTTTACTTTGTTTTATTCAGATATTTCCTGAGTAGCAGTTTGCTTCGTGTGGAATGTGGGCATGTAAAGATTATGACCAACTTCTGTTTTTGTAACCCATGAAAGAATTAAGACAAAAACTTTTGGTTTTGATTTTGATTTTGATTTATGTTATTTAAATTTGTGAACAACATTATGTATGTATCATGTGACCAACATTATGTATTTTCATCATTTGCCAACTTTTGTTTATGTATGTATTTATATTATTATGTAATTTTTAGATTTTTTTGTAGTTGTTTTTCATTTGCCAACATTAGTTATTTTATTTATGTATTTATATTATTATATCATTTGCCAACATTACAGGTTATTTTTATATTTTTAATAATTGTAAAATAGGGTTTTTTTTTTAAATTTTTTTTTGAGACGGCAGCACACCCCGTCGCAAAAAAAAAAAAAAAAAAAAAAAAGTGCCAGGCTTTTTGCGACGGTAGCCATACTGTTGCAAAAGGTATGGAATTTTTTTGAAAAACAGGCTTTAGCGACAATATAATTGCCGTCGTCAATAGTCATTAGCGACGGCTCAGGTTGCCGTCGATAATAGTCAAAAGCGACGACATTTTTTAGCGACGGGATTTTTGCCGTCGCACAAACCTATTTTAGCGACGGAAAGCTTGTGCCGTCGCAAAAAAATCAAATTTTCATCCATTATTGGCGATAGAAAATTGCTGTCGCAAAAAAGAAAATTTCCCGTCGCAAACACAATAGCGACGACACTTGCCGTCGCTAAAGCTCTTTTGCAACCCCCTTTGTTGCGACCCCCACTTACTGTCGCAAAAAGGAAAATTACCGTCGCAAATAGCTTTTGAGACGGTGTGCGGGAGTATTTGCGACGGCATTTTGCCGTCGCAAAAAACAATTTTTTTTGTAGTGCCAACTGGGTGATTGATAATGGTGCCTCTATTCATGTTACATCTCGAAAAGGTTTCTTCACATCCTACATACCTGGTGACTTTGGTTCGGTAAAGATGGGCAATGATGGCTTGGCCAAAATCAATGGTGTTGGAGACGTGCACTTGGAGATGAATAATGGCACGAGGTTGGTTCTTAGAGATGTAAAGCATATTCCTGATATCCGTATGAATTTGATTTCTGCAGGTAAACTTGATGATGAGGGGTATTGCAACACCATCAGTAATGGTCAGTGGAAGCTCACTAGGGGTGCTATGGTTGTGGCTCGAGGCAAGAAGCATTCTACTTTGTACGTAATGTAGGCAAGGCTCCCCAAAGAAGTTATTAATGCAGTGGATGATGAGTTTACAGTGGAATTGTGGCATAAAAGGCTTGCCTACATGAGTGAGAAAGGCTTGGCAACATTGGCTAAAAAGAATCTTCTGTGTGGAATAAAGAATGCACTTTTGAAAAGGTGTACTCATTGTTTGGTAGGAAGCAGAATAGAGTTTCCTTCAAAAGTTCCCCCTTTTCAAGAAAGCCAAATATACTTGATTTGGTATATTCAGATGTTTGTGGTCCTATGAAGACAAGAACACTTGGTGGCTCCCGTTACTTTGTGACCTTCATAGATGATCATTCAAGGAAGTTGTAGGTCTACACTTTAAAAAGCAAAGATCATGTGTTGGAGACTTTTAAACAGTTCCAAGCCGTAGTTGAGAGACAGACTGGGAAGAAGCCCAAGTGCATCAAAACAGATAATGGGGGAAAGTATTGCGGTCCTTTTGATGATTATTGAGTCAACAAGGTATTTGACATCAAAAGACACCCCCAAAGACTCCTCAGTTGAATGGTTTAGCTGAGAGGATGAACAAGACACTGGTTGAAAGAGTTAGATGCTTGCTTTCACAAGCATGGTTGCTAAGATCCTTTTGGGGTGAGGCTTTGAGCACAGTTGTACATGTTCTTAATCTCATACCATGTGTTCCTTTTCAGTTTGATGTACCAGATAGAGTTTGGACTGGCAAGGATGTTTCCTATGATCACTTGCGTGTCTTTAGATGTAAGGCATTTGTTCATATTCTCAAAGATGAGAGGTCTAAGCTCGATGTGAAGACCTGACAGTGCATTTTTCTAGGCTATGGCCTGGATGAGTTTGGCTACAGGTTATATGATCCAGTTGACAAGAAACTAGTGAGAAGCCGAGATGTTGTGTCTATTGAAGATCAAACTATACAAGATATTGAGAAAGCAGAGAACACAATGTCCTGGCATAGTGATGGTCTAGTTGACTTGGATCTGGTTCCTTTGACAGATTTGCCTGCACAAGTTGAACATGATGTTCAGGATGACCAACAAGGTCTAGGTGACGCTGATGACCCCTTACAGGCTGAAACAGGTGATGAGACTCTTGAGCAGTTGGCAACACCAGAGATACCACCAGATGTTCTAACCAGGAGGTCAGCTAGAGACTGATATCCTTCTACTTGGTATTCTGCAGATGACTATTTGTTAATGACTGATAGGGGAGAGCCCGAGTGTTATGCAGAAGCCATGGAAGATGACCATAAGCTGGAGTGGGCTGATGCGATGCAATCAGTGCATGACAATCACACTTAAAGAACAAGTGGGTGTATAGGGTGAAACATGATGAACTCACTTCACAACCACGATACAAAGCTAGACTAGTTGTTAAATGGTTCAGTCAAAGAAAAGGCATTGATTTTGATGAGATCTTCTCACCAGTTGTGAAAATGTTTTCTATTCGTGTGGTTCTTGGCTTAGCCGCTAGTCTAGACTTAGAAATTGAGTAAATGGATGTGAAAACTGCCTTCCTTCATGGTGACTTGGAGGAAGAGATTTATATGGAACAACTAGAGGATTTCAAAGTGAAAGGAAAAGATGATTATGTGTGTCAGCTAAAGAAAAGTCTTTATGGTCTGAAGCAGGCACCCAGGCAATGGTATAAAAATTTTGAGTCAGTTATGGGGGAGCAAGGCTACGTGAAAACTACTTCTGACCATTGTGTATTTGTGCAAAAATTCTTTGATGATGATTTTATTATTTTACTGCTCTATGTTGATGACATGTTGATTGTTGGCAGGAATCTTTCAAGAATTGACAAATTGAAGAAGTAACTAAGTAAGTTTTTTGCCATGAAAGACTTGGGGCCAATAAAGCAAATTCTTGGTATTCGAATCTATCGAGACAGAAAAGAGAAGAAGTTGTACATGTCACAAGAGCAGTACATTGAAAAAGTGCTTGAAAGATTCAATATGAACAATACTAAAGTGGTTAGCTCACCTCTTACTACTCATTTTAAGTTAAGCACTAATCAAAGCCCTTCTACAAATAAAGAGAAGGAAGATATGGAAAGAGTTCCATATGCCTCAACTGTAGGAAGCTTAATGTATGCAATGGTCTGCATAAGGCCAGATATAGCTCATTCAATTGGTGTAGTTAGCCGATTTCTTTCAAATCCAGGGAGAGATCATTAGAATGCAGTAAAGTGGATAATGAGATATCTTAGAGGCACTTCCAGGTTGACAGTTTTGGAAATGAAAAACCAATTTTAGTGGGCTACACTGATGCAGATATGGCAGGAGATGTGGATGCCCATAAGTCTATTTCGAGTTATTTGATCACTTTCTCAGGTGAAGTTGTTTCTTGGCAGTCAAGGTTGCAAAAATGTGTTGTACTCTCTACAACAGAGGCAGAGATTATTGCGACAACGAAAGCTTGTACAGAGTTGCTATGGATGAAAAAGTTCTTGACGAAGCTTGGTTTCAAACAACAACAATATGTGTTGTTTTGTGATAACCAAAGTGTTATTCACTTGGCTAAGAACTCTACATTCCATTCGAGGTCGAAGCACATCGACGTGAGGTACCATTGGATAAGAGAAATTCTTAATCATAAGTTGTTGGAACTTGAAAAAATTCATACTGATGATAATGGTGCTGATATGTTGAAAAAAGCTCTGGTAAGGGAGAAGCTTGAGAAGTGTTGCTTGATTGCCGGGATGGAGAATCCCTCCACCTAGTCGGAAATGGGGAGATTTGTTGGGTTGGGTTTCCCTCCTATGTGGAGGATGGCCCAAAATATTTAGTAAAACCCATGTGAGTTCCAAAGCCCACATGGAGAGGTTGTGTTTTTTTTGAAATGTTTTGGCCCATATATTCTGGCCCATGAGTAGTCTTACAAACCCTTTCTCTGTAACTTAGAGAAAGAGATGCAGCAGCCACCAAAATAGAAAAGAGAGGAGAGGCCAAGGGTTTTGGAGAAATTCTGTCCAGCAGTGATTAAGCTATCCGATCAACAACCATCTGTGGTCCGATTGAGCTGAAATTTGGTAGGCGAGTTCAAAACTTAAGACTCTAAATTCTAGATGGTGGAGATCAGATTTGGAGCATTCTACTGCTGGTTTTTTGGCTCGTGAACAGTACCCATTTTGGTGAGATCTTTCCTAAACTTTGTATTTTGATATTTGGTTGCCAAGAAAGCTTATTTGTAAGTTGTTCTTGATTGTTTGCCTCTAGTTCTATCTAGAGAGAACTATTGTATACCCATTATTTGTTGATAGTGGAGATATTTGATGGACTACGGTCCCGTGGTTTTTTCTTTCCACATCGGGAAGGTTTTCCACGTTAAAAATTGTTGTCGCCTTGTTGTGTGATTGTTGGATTATCATTTTCAGATTATTTTCAGAATATATTGTGCTCTATTAAATTGTTTCCTAATAGGTTTACACAAAGAGGGAGAATAAACTACTTCCGCAATTTTTGTGCCGGATTCGGATATTTCGAATTGGCCCTTTATTTTGTTTTCTCCTAACATGATCATTCTTGCCTAAAAAGAAAGTGGATTGGAAATGAGTTTCCATCCTTGCTTTTGCTAGCAGAACTTGATTAAAATCTTTGAAGTCTTTGAAACCCATCCCTTCTTGGAACTTAGGATTAGTCATAGTTGACCATATAGCGCAAGGGATTCCTTTATTCTCAGGGTTGGCCTTCCACCAAAAAAATAAAAATAATTTGAAAAAAGTTTAGAAAGTTCATTAGTTAGGCACACAATCACGTGTTGATACGAACACTAGCATCTCATCCTATATATAATCCATTCATTGGTAAGCTATAATTAGGACTCTAAACGAACAGAGCTGTTCATGAATAGCTCGAACTCGTCTTGTTTGAGCTTGACTCGTTTATTAAATAAATGAGCTTAAACTTGATTTTTAAACTCGTTTATTAATTGAACTGAGCGCGAGTAGCTTTAAGCTGGGCTCGATAAGATTAATGAACATAAAGAAAATAAATTAATATTTACTTTTAATAATATATCAAATATTTTTTTTAGTAATTTATTTAATTTTCTGTGTATTTGGTGTTTGTGTAAATTTGTATATTTGATTGATGAAATTTATTATTAATATAAGTATTTTTGTATATTTTGCTTATATTTTCTATTTTTTAAAATCTTAATAAGTAAATTAATTTAAGTTTTTTTTTTTTTTTTTTCAAGCTTGAGCCGAACTTGAGTTTGTCAAATATCTGACAAGCTGAACTCGAACTTGATTATTTATGCTCGATTTGAACGCGGCTCAAGCTCGAGCTCAGGCTTAATTAATTCTTAATAAACAAGCCGGAACACTCAAAAGCTCAACTTGGCTAATTTACAGCCCATAGTATACATAATTTATTTCATATCATAAGTTTAATATGTCTGATCCTAGATCATTTAAGTATTATATATGCTCTTCAATCCCTTATATTCAATATGAACAATCAAATAGAACTATAGTTTATTAAGAGTATGAGAAAATTAACATTACATAAACAACAATTCGAGCTGAAACCCTACTTCTCAATAAGTAACTTTTCTTTTAGAGGCAAACAACATGACATGCACCATACTAGCAAAGAAACTTTCGTCCCTATTTTCTCAGCACAATTTATTAAAATAATTAGCTTGTTAAGAGAAAATCAACAAATACTGGGTTGGAGAGAGTGTTTGGAACTACGACAAAAAAAATAGGAGCAGCGTATACGGTGCCTGGTATTTTGTGTATACCATGGATGCCCTAATCGAGCTGTAGTTGACAAGTTGTAGGTGCAGGTGCACGGCCTTTTTGACAACAAAAGTTTATATGTAACACAATCTTGCTAAAAAGTGTTATGGGCATATGAAAAATACATCAAAATATATATTTTAAAGAACACAAAACTCTTTTTATTTATTTTAAAATACTTAACTCTTTTACATTTTTCACAACAATCATGATGTTAAACATTACTTCAGGAGTATTAGTTAACATTTACCTATAACATACACAATAGCTAGTGTACATTTGTTTGGAGGTTCCTATGGAAGTGTAGAGCCCATAAGAAACAATAATTGCAATTCACATACAACACTGATACGATCACCTAAAATCTCTTTTACAAAAATCACCAGTGATTTTTGATGCACACCTTTTTCCATTCACATATGTGTTTGTAAAACTTCTCATGTAAATAATCAACCGCGAGGTCTAGGCAAGGGCAAGCGAGCTCCACCTCGACCTCCACCATTTCCACCGTACTTTTGGTGGTGAAGCAAAGATCGATCATGACCATAACGATTAAGGGTGTTCGCGCATCGGATTTGTGCAGTTTGCGGTTCGGTTTTGACCTGCCCGCATCTATGCGGTTTGAGAAAAAGTCAAGCCGCAATCGCCCGCTGTGCGATTTGCGGTTTGTGCGGATAGGGTTTGCGGATGTGCGGGCGGTTGCGGGCAGTTTGCGGTTTGAATTTTTTTCTGTAAAAATTAACATAGATATTGTTTAATTTTAACTTCACACACACTGAGACTGCCTACAGATTGAATGGAATTGTCACTTTTGTCACCCATCAGTTTAACATCCATGATTTGCACAGTTTATATTTTGTAATATGAGAGCATTGTGTTGATCAAACATAAAAATCAATTAAAAAAAAGGTACTCTTTTTTTTTTTTTGGATAAATAAGTTAAAAAAAAAGTACTTTGAATCATTTAAATTATTAACCAAAGTACAACTTAGGTAAGATTAGAAGTCAATTAAGTAAAACAAATACAGAACATATAATGGAAGTTGTAAATTCTTCCAAGTGAATGAACGGCCAGGTTTTTCCAAAAATATGTATATATATATAGTGCAGGCAGTTGTGGCAGGTTGTGGGTCAAACTCGTAACCCGCCCGCAAACTGCAAAATTGAATTATTTCAAACCGCACCCTACCCTATTGTATTTGCGAAACTGTCCATACATGTGCAAGTAGAGTCGGGTAGGGTGGGTTGTACGGGTCAGATAACCCTATGCCCAGTCCTAATAACGATGAGAATTCCCTGGAGGATGGCGATCTTGTTGGTGGCATTGGGTGGCTGTGGCGGTATGTTTTGCACTTGCATTGGAGCCCTTAGGCTTCATCTTGATGGCATTGACTTGTTGGAAAGTCTCCAAAACTTCTTCCATTGAGGGCCGATTTTTCGGATCGTATTCAAGACATTGAAGTATAAGTTTAGCTGCTTGGAATGCAGCTTCTGAAGAAAAGTGATTCTCAAGCCTTGGGTCCATGATTTTGTTCAATTTCCTCTTGTCAGGTAGGAAGGGTCTAGCCCACTCTATCAAATTGTGTGCACTGTTGGGTCGATGCATGTCGAGCACCCTTAAACCTGTCAATAATTCAAGCAACACCACTCCAAAACTGTACACATCGCTCTTCACGTACAAATGACCTGAAAATTCATTTTCCATCATTGTTGTCAAATTCATATTTGCACCACTATACAAACAAATAACATTTATAATTGTCATATGCTCATGATGAGTCTTTGAGTGTTAAAAGCTAGTAAGATGAAAATGGCTTAAGATCATCCATCCCTAAATTAAATTGTTATATTGCTTTGAAATACTTGCAGTTATTGAATTATGAGACTCCAAACTCCAAACCAATATGAAGGAAGGAGTTGAAAATTGAGTATTTGTCAATGACCAAAAAAAAAAAAAAATGTCAAAAATTGTCGCATAGAATGATATGTGGTTTTAGTGATTCTTTCATTTCAAACCAAAATACCAACATTATAGCTTCTAATTCAAAAAATATTGATGCAACATCTTTTGGATGAGCTCTACAAACGTTTTGTGTAAATCATTTTTCCAAACCACTTCGGTGAGGTTTGACAAATGCTAAAAGAAACAATTTCTTTTTTAAAAAAAAAATTGCCAATTACTTTTTAAATCTTTCTAGATCAAAAAATTTAATTAAAAAAATAGACCAAGCAAAACAAAAATGACAAAAAAGCCAACAAATTTTACTTTTTTAAAGTAAACTTTTTATATCAATTAAACAAGACATGATTAAGGCTCCGTTTCTTTCACCTTGAAATATTTTACACTTGAAAATATTTTCATATAAATTGATTTTGCCAAAAAAAATGTATATTCATTCTTGGACTTTGGCTACTACTCGTATAAGAGAAAGATAGGGGGAGCCGTACCAGTTGCGACGTACTCAGGAGCGACATAACCATACGTGCCAATGATGCTCGTTGTCACATGTGAATTGCCATTTGTGGGACCTAACTTTGCCAACCCACAATCTGAAAGCTTTGCATTGAAGTCCTACAAAAATCAACGAGATTGATGGAAATTAGCACTGGAGTAATAAAAAGAGTTGGGCTTAACTTTTTTCAAGTTTAAATATGAAGTTGAGACAACTTGAGCCTTTAAACAAATTAATCTATATATACAGTAATGCACAAAGAGGTCAATTAATAAATTTAATTTAACTTAAATTACCCCATCAAGCAATATTTTGGAAGCCTTAAAATCACGGTACATGACTTGCGTCTCTGTCGTGTGCAAGAACTCGAGGCCTTGAGCTGCTCCTATCGCTATATTAAGCCTTGTCTCCCATGGAAGTGGTGCTAAACCCTCTGCACCATTCACAACATTGCAACATATATACACAACACTTTGTTATTTTTTGAAAACAATTTTGTTGTTTTTTTAGATCAACACATTTCCATGAATTAAAGCATGTGAAGTGAAGGGTTTTGGTTTTGGTTGAAGTAAAAGTGTTGCTTACTCCTGAAAAGGTGGTTTTCTAAGCTTCCTTTTTGCATGTATTCATAAACTAGGAGGAATTGACCATTTTCCCAACAGTAACCCAACAACTTTACTAGATTTGGATGGCTAAATTTTCCCAAGGACTTCACATCTGACTGCACTTGCAAAAATTTAAAATAATCAAAATTAATTTAATGAGTGAGAAAATGCATATTGGATAGATTTGATTATTTTCACATAGATTATAGATATATAGAAAATAGCTTTGGCAACGAAGGTGGTCTGTGTTTTGATGCAATCATCATCCCTTTAAATTGGACATGAAATTAAGGATAATGGAGGAAACATTTGTTGGATATCTATATATAATCTGATCAACTTTATAAATTTATTCAGTTCCAAAATTCTAAACTAATTTGATTTATTCTTAGTTTAAAAATCAATGATAGGTCCTAATTATATACTCTTCTTTTTGGTTTGGTTTGGTTTGCCATCACTCAAAATGTTTGTTCATGTACTATTTTAATCATGTTTATAGATTTTTATAAGAATTAATGATTACTTTGTCCCTAGTTCTATTAAAGTTGCACTTTGATACTTGTAAAATTAAAAATTATACTATTTTTATCCTTAGTTTTGTGAAAATTGTACTTTGTTTCTAATAATTTATAAAATTTACACTTTGCACAATTTATTTTTAAAACTTTTAATAAAATATATAGTGAAAACTAGGAGCAAAACTACTTTTTTTTTTTAATTTTTAATTTCATTTTTTAAATAAATAGAACAGTAATGACAAATATAAAAAAAATAATTATATTATCAAACATATCAGTAGTCCATAATAATTAGAAAGTCAAAAAAACTTGACAACTAATAAACCAACTCAAGTTCAATAACCATTACTAATTACATGCAATCCTATAATGAAGGAGAAATAAAATACTACAAAAGGTATCAAACTTCTTTCTATAGAGGTTAAACTCGCAATCTCACACCACCAACGATGTTATATAATTACTAGGCCAAATATCCTAATTTATTTTACAAAACTAAATTATAGTTTAATTTTTACAAACTAGAGGTGCAACATGTAACTTTTTATTTTATGGAGGCAAAGTACGAATTTTCACAACATTACAAGCACGAAGTGGCATTTAGCAATTAGCAAAAAGCAAGATGTATGTATATTCCACCAAAATAGAAATGTTTGACCTAGTCCATTTACCAAATACTCATGACTTTCTAATTTAATTCAGCTGTCCCTACTTGACCAAGGGATGGGATGGCGATGGGGCGACTTTGTCTTTCCGTTGCCGTATATCAAGGAGACAATTGATATTTTAGACATTAATAAAAATTAATTTTTTAATAAAAATAAAAAATAAAAAAATAATGTAACTTAAAAAAAATTAAAAAATCAAAAATTTGACTTTTAACCATGGGAATATGTTAATTTTGTAATTTTAAAAATAAAAAAATAAAAAAAAAAATAAAAATTAAAGATAATATAATATGTTATAAATAATGAGAGTAAAAATATATAAGATTATAAATAAATTAGTAAAAATAAATATTAACTGTAATATTTTAATGTTTTATTCATTATATTAAAATAAAATTGAGAATAGGATAGATAGAATGGAACAAAAAAGTAAAACTTGTCCCCATCCCACTTTATTAGAACAAAATAGGGGATGTAGATAGGGTTGAAAATGAAAAAGCCGTTCATAAATAAGTTTGAGCTCGACTTGATAAAGGCTCATTTGAATTCAATTCATTAAATTTTTATTATGTTTGAACTTATTAAAAACTTAATAAACAAGTGCAAATAAGGTTATAAATGAGCCGAGATTTGCTGAACTCGAGCTCGAACTTGGCTCATTTGCTTATTAAGTTTGTTTATGAGTAATGCTAGGGACCCCACACCCAGGTGAGACATTTGGTAGAAAATTTGAGACTTATAGTATTTTCCTTTATTTATTGAGTTTAAATTTGACTCGATAAGAAATTGGATTTGAACTCGCCTCAGCTCGGCTCGTTAATATTAATGAAACTCGAATTCGGCTCAACTTGATATGATTTTTTTAAAATATTATTTAAATAAAAAATATTATTTATATTATTTAATATATAAAGAATGCATTTATACTATTATATATATATATATATATATTTATATGTTATTTAATATATAAATAATATATTTAAAAAAATAATAAAAATAAAAATAAACGAGCCTAATATTTGAGTTTGAACTCGACTCGTTTATTAAATGAGCCAAGCCAAGCATATTTGTGAACAGTTTGATTCATTTGCGGCCCTAAGTACAAACATAGTAAAGCTACGTTCGTTGAACATTTACTTAAATAATATAAAGTTATGTATAAAAAATAAGATAAATGTGTTATTTATATATTTAAATACTGTAAATGTGGTAGATATTATTATTTTAGTAAGATATTAACTTTTTTTTTTTTTTATAAGATGTTTATATATATATTGTCTATATAATTATACTAGCGTATGCATGTGCTTGAAGGCACGGTGTAAATAATGTTAGAATTATAATATAATTATAATCGCAACACTATTTAAATTTAAGATTAAAATGCAATTATAAAAATATATTTAATAGACTACACTCTACAATTCCAAACAAATTAAATACAAAAAAAATAAAAATAAAAATAAATATCAAATAATTCTGCTTTTCATTTAGGTCTCACCTGACCAGCATAAAGTTTCTTGGAGGTGCTCATCACAAATATCCATTTCATTCCTTTGTTTGTATTAAGAAAATTTCCAGTTTGTTTGTGCACTATTTTCCCCTCCACAACAATATATTCAGAATATTCTCTCTCTTGCTGATTTTCTCCAAAAAAAACCCACCACATAAAAAAAGAGAGAGTTAGCGAGAGCACGTATTAGGATAAAAATTAATAGCTAACAGTTCAATACAATTTGAAATATGCAATCAGAATATAATTTCAAAATGGAGATCGAGAAAAACTGATTCATGAGAGCACATACAGGTCCAAGATACTTGATGCATTGTTGCCGAAGCTTTGATCTTGGACATTCTTTAAGATCAACCTCTTTGCCATCTCCAATATCCAACCTGCAATTAGCAGAATTAAGAATGTTTTCAGCATCTGATTCACTTGAGATAACAATATGCTCTACAATCTGTCAATGCATCAGAACACCGAATGAGAGAAAAATATAAGCCTCTGAAATTTGTTGTTATCACTTCCATCTATTCCTGAATTACAACATATTTCTCCAACAACAATAAGTGGCATATGAATGATATGCAAGCAAATTTGTTATGTATTAATTTCCTGTCTTACTTCCATCAGCCTGTAAATTGGAATCAACTAAAAAGGTAAATAAGCTTTTGTGTTGGAAAAATGTGAGGTGCCTTCAGATGGTGTTCCCATGTGGGTTCATGACAGACCTGTCACTGGCTAATTGATTGTCTAACTGATCCAAACACCCATGTCTTCATCCCAGATGCTTCCTGTGTGGTATTGCCAACGAATTTGATTTACTGTCAATCTGGATTCTGTAGTTCTGAAATTAGTTTGGGACAACACTAAAAACATACCTATAAAACCCATGAAGAAAAACACCTTTATAGAGTGTTCTTTCTTTTGCCATCACATCATTAAATTCGATTAACAGGGCAACAAACTTCCATTCAGCAAACAATCTTTCACAGGTCCCATTAGAGCCAATGGAGACCAAAGTTATCATCCCAGTAATATGTTCATACCTTAAGGCATCAAGTCCTCGTCCACGATAAAAAAAACACAACGCAAGTATTCAACCCAAAGGCACAACAAATCACTAAAAATAAAGGGGGATGTGCAGAAAGGCTAAATAAAATTACCCCTCTCTAAAACAATTAAGCCTTTAAATGAATTGGTCCCAAATAACTTCACATGGTATCATAGCAGACAGCATTTAGTTTTAATTGATTAAATGTTTAATAATATCTCAATACCTAACATTTAATTTATAACACATGGGTCAAACTATAACGGATAATATTAATAGGCTAAAGCAGAATAACTTCATTACACAGATAATATCTTAGGCCATGGGACTCCATTATTGGCCTAAAGGATAATATCTCAACATATAATCTCTCATGTGTTAGGAAGTATCTAGGGCGAGAGATAACTTCAATTAGATACTTAGTTATGATATACCATTATTCTGCCCGTTATCATAATTGAGACTCCATTATTCTGATATACCCATTACCGGACCAATAATATCATAGCTACTTAGTTGAGATGTACCCATCCAGATAACGGGCAGAATATACTTTTTGATATATCGGAATATTATTTGTACAATATTACTTTGGATTATATCCAAATGCATCAACGTTATGTAGTATACTTTGTATCTCAATCAGTTATTCTCAATACCATGGGTTATGATTTACTTAGTCTCAATTATGGGTATAACCATCCATTATTACTTTGCATTATTCTGATAATTGAGTCTCAATTATCCAATAATGGGTATATCTATACTTAGTTACTTAGTTACAATTATACTTTTTTTCAACATAATATATCCTACTCCAATATTCTGATATACCCATTATTCTGATAATTGCTTTGCATTATTCTGATAATGGAGTCTCAATTATCCAATAATGGGTATATCTATACTTAGTTACTTAGTTACAATTATACTGATAATGGAGTCTCGTAAGACTGTATATATTGGATATACCTTAGTTTGATACACCCATATTCTGATATACCTTATTAGGCTTTGGAGCAGCCGAGAAACCCCAAGAATTCCTCATTTTCAGCCCAGATGATAAACTCTCTTCTCTTTCTTCTTTCCCTTGTAATAAAAGATATAAAACACAAAACACTGTCAAATACACACAGAGAAACCAAGGGAGTTACCTGGACTGAAACCAATGAACTCTCTCTCTCTCTCCCAACTTTTTAATTTATTTAAATTTTATCTGTCTTATACCAAATACTTTGATATTAATTTCCAAATAAAAAAAGTTATAAGCAACAACCAACATTTGGCAGAATAAGAACATTTTCTCTTCATGTTCCATTGAATGTAATATATATATATGTTTTTCACTATTTCTATCAATATTGTATCTTCAATAAGTTCATAAATTATAAATTAGTTCAAGAGAAAGAGAAGGAGAGAGAGTTTGGTTATCTAATAATCCACTTACCAAATAATTGAGAGAAGCTTTTGAAAGTCTTCACCAATCTGTGTATTTTAGTTGAAATGTTAGGCTTTGGAGCAGCCAAGAAACCCCAAGAATTCCTCATTTTCAGGCCAGATGATGAACTCTCTTCTCTTTCTTCTTTCCCTTGTAACAAAAGACATAAAACACAAAGCACTGTCAAATACACAGAGAAACCAAGGGAGTTACTTGGACTGAAACCAATGAACTCTCTCTCTCTCTCTCCCAACTTTTTAATTTATTTAAATTTTATCTGTCTTATACCAAATACTTTGATATTAATTTCCAAATAAAAAAAGTTATAAGCAACAACCAACATTTGGCAGAATAAGAACATTTTCTCTTCATGTTCTATTGAATGTAATATATATATATATATATATATGTTTTTCACTATTTCTATCAATATTGTATCTTCAATGAGTTCATAAATTATAAATTAGTTCAAGAGAAAGAGAAAATATTAAGATTAAAATCTATGTGGGGATAAGATTAAAATCTGAGGGAGGAAAGAAGCAAGTTGGGGTGTGGGGATAAGAGAAAAGCAAATTTGTGTAACTTGAGCCTCTCTCCCAACTTTGAAAAGCAAATCTCTCCCAACTTTGTCTCAAACAATGTAACATTGGGATCAATAAATGAGAACTTTATTTAGATTCTGGAAATAAAAGAAGGAATAAATGACCAAACCTTTGAGCCTTGAAACCTTTCATAACTTCAAGAAACTCATCATATTTATCCCTTTCATCTTGAAATATGTCCTTAACTGCCTTGAGATATGCCAATGCATCATTGGTAGTTAGTTTCTGTGTGCTTGCTCCACCCATCATCTGGGATTGCCTAGAGCTTCATTACCCACACCAAATAAAAAAATAAAAAAAATCAATATACTAATTTTATCATTAAACTTAGGTCAAAATATATTCTTTCAACAAAGGTGGGTCTTAATTCCTATTTTTAGCTTCAACCCTAGATATATAATCAAACTTTAGACAGATTTTATAAAGAAAAATTCAACAAAAATCATATCTTTGTTCTCCTTGAAGGAACGACATACTGAGTAAAAGAATGAAAAACAAAAATACTGAAGTTTAAAATCCGAAGCCAAACAAAATACCTAATCAGTAAATAACTAATAGACTCGCACTCAACAATTTCAAACATGATTCACCAAATTTTCAAAAATTTTACTTGCTTATAATTTTTTATTAAATAAAAAAGCACGCATAATCACAGCTTACAATATCACAATATTAGAAAAATGAGAGTTAAAAAAAAACAAACTAAGAGAGAGATAGAGAAAGGACTCACGGTTCGGCGCGAGCGGAGACGATGGGGCGTTTGAGTTGAGAAGCCATGTACATATCATCGCTAGCCCTCTTCATCTTCGTAATCAAAACTCTCAATCTTCAAAAACCATGCTTTGTCGAGACTTTAAATAAATAAAAAACAGTCCGATTAGAATCACAATCCTAGCCCCAAAAAAAAAAAAAAAAAATTAAAATTAGCAAAAATCACACACCAGATCTTGGAAAAAAACACAAACACAACACAATAACCACAAATTTTAAACTCACAATCCAAAAACCTCTGAACACAACAGACCTCAACTCAACAAACAACAACGGTGGAGGAAAATAAGTAACCCAAATAAACTCCAAATTCAGAAAAATCGAAATCAAAACAAACAAAAATCGTACCTTGCCAAGCATCGGTAGCAAAGAGGCAAAGAGGGTTTCGGCGAGATCTGCTGAGAGGAGGAGAGGACTGAAGTGATAAAGGGGGATGAGGAAGAGGCTGTTGTGATGGCGGTGGTCGACGGATCTGTTGAAGAAGGAGAAACAGAGAGGGTCATGCGAGGGAGAAGAGAGGTGGTTGCGATGGCGGTGGTCGAGAGGGTTCTGTTGAAGAATAAATAGAGAGAGAGAGAGAGGGAGAGAGAGATAAAGAATGAAGGAAGAGACGTGGGTAAGAGCGGAGAGGGAGAGAGAGACGTGGGTAGGTGAGAAGGTTAAGGAAGAGAAGTGTTTGGACGGGAAATAAATAATTCAGAGCCATTGATATATACTGAAAGTTGATCTCAGCCGTCTAATTAAATGTATCTGTGAGACATTTCTATACATTTTCAAAAAGCTTCTTGCCTTATTATATAGATAATCAAAATTTTGGTTGTAATTTTAATTTCATACACGAGTATGAATTTATAATTTGTTTGATTCATTAAGTTTTATGAATAGGCTCGAGCTCGAGTAAAACTTAAGCCAACTAGGTTTGAATTCGGTTTGTTAAATTGTTATTTATTGAGTTTCAGTTCAAACTTTTTAAAATCTTAATAAAAAAGTTCAAACATATTAAAGTACGATTCGGCTCTACTTGTTTATAATCCTACATGTAGGGGTGGGCAAAAAAAAATTCCCATCCCTAACACTATTGGATTTCTATAAAATTAAAAATCATTTTGTTAGGTATAATAATAACACAAAAGTAAGGGTTGTTAAAATAACACAAATAATTAAAAAGTTAAAAAATTAATTATTCTTTCAAAATAACTAGTTTGCAAGCTACTTTTCGCAAGCAACAAATCCTCTTTGTCTCCACCAATCTGAGAATCATGATCGCTTATAGGAATAGGGAAACACTATGGTGGAAAAATAAAAATAGAAATTGACTTAAAATTGACTTTAAAAAAAAAAAAAAATGAATGTGAAATTTGATGATGAGCAGTGGAGACGCGGATATACCTGCCATTGGAGACCTAGAGGCATAGGCATATTGGGATTAGATTTCTTGACGGCGACGGCCAATCCGATGCCGATCTTGGAGGGTGCATAGGTCTTTTCATCCACCCATCCTTTAAACACTCTTCCAAATCCTCCCTCTCCCAACACTGTGTCTGATCTGAAATTTTTGGTCGCTATCTTCAACTCCGAATACGTAAACACTTTCAAATTCGGAGTTACATTAACTGCTTTTCTACTCCCACCCACTTCCACTTTCTCTTTCTCTTTCTCCTCCGAGGCCGCCGCACTTCCACCTCCGACCACCACCTCCGCCGCCGCCGCAGCAGTATTGTCGTCGTCGTCGTCGTCGTCGTCTACTAGTAGTGACAAAAATAAATGAGTTTTGATCATCTGAGAAAAATAAATGATAATAATAAAGAAATGATTGGTAAAGTGATTTGGGTTTATGGAAAATTATTCAAAAACATCTAAAAAAAGTCACCAAAGAAACACAGAGAGATCAGCTATATGGTTTAGTGGCGCTTGGGCTGCTATGATTACCTACTGGAGATCCCCAACAGTTTCCCATCTCTCTCTCTCTCTCTCTAGAAAGAAAGAAAGAAAGTAAGAGGCTCTGTTTGGTTGTGATTTGTAATCAATTTTCTACCGTGTGTTTGAGTATGATATTTGGTTATGATTTTGAAATCAAATTTCTATACTTTCTGCAGAGAACTCTGATGCACAAGGCGCGTTTTTTGTCAAAATTTTGCCTGAGGAAGTCCGACCACCCGGATGTTCTTGGGGACGTCCACCCGGATGTCCTCTGAATTCCAGAATTTTTTTTTTTACATACTCGGGAAAAATATTTTTTGAAAATTTTTAAATTTTTTATGTGTTTTAAAATAATTTTGAATTGTATGTTTAGTTATGAGTTGTAAATTTTTGTATCACATATCAAATGTTACATTAACAATTCTCCACTCAAATCAAACCTGTTTTCCAAAACTATTTTCAAAACTCTTTACCAAACAAATTTTTTACACTCAAATCATAATTCTACAACACACAAACTCAAAATATAATTCATACTCTCAAATCACATCTACAAAACACAACCAAAAGCAGGCGAAGTTTTCTTTGATAAAGCTGATGATATGGTTTTCTCCAAGAGAGAAGAGGGAGAGAGGAAACAGAGCAGCTCAAGAAAATTAAGGCTAGGTTTGGATTGTGAGACAAAGAAAGAGGTGTGAAAATAAAAAAAATATAATTATAAAAAATGATATATAAGTTTATTTTTTAGATTCAATAATATGTAAGTGATATAATTGGTTAATTATTAGAGAAGATATTATAGAGAATATTGCATTTAACATTCTAATTAATTATCATATCATTAAATTGAGTATAATTTTTAATCTTAGATAACAATACTCTAATTATTGTGTGTTTTTTTATTTTTATTTTTTATTACTATGTTCAAAATAATTTCTGCCACGGTAAAAAATAAAAAAATTTGGGAATTGTCAAGAACACAATAATTTTTTTATTCAATTAATCAAATAAAAAAAATAGTATCTTGTTTAATTAATCAAATCAAAAAAATAAGTAATGTCTCTTTTAATTAATCAAACATCAAGTAGTATTATCCTGGGAAGCTTTAGTTCTTGGGAATTGTTAGATGATCATTCAGTGATGCCATGGAAGTTCAACAACAAAAGTGTTTTTCAATCTCTATGGAATTATCATGGGTTTTTTCAACAAAGTGTTTCATGGGATTATCATTAATAAAATAGGTATATATAAAAGTAAATATGATGCCATATAGAATAACTCACACCAATTGTTCTTTGTATGTGAATAAAATGGATAGTTGTGATGAGAAATTTGTTTATGGGTTCATGAATGAGTTTTTTAAAGTGGTGTAATTTAGAATTTTTGATTTGTTTATTATTTGAATATACTTTGAAGGGTAATTTGTGAAAAAACATTGAGTGTATTACGAGTAAATTATAACCCTAAATAATTTAATAATGTGTATTGAGATTAAGCGTACTTAATATTTTTTAGGTGCATATAAAATCTCCCCTTGTTTGGTAATCCTTAAAGTTAGCTCGCACTCTCTTTATTTTTTCACTTTTTATATATATATAAAAAAAAAACTAGATTAAGAAAAGGTCAATTTTGAGCTTATTTTAAAATTTTTGATTTGGAAAAAATAAATTAATTAAAAAACTTGAAAAGTTTTACCAGAAGGCTAACATTGCCAAAATACAATAGCAAAAAACAAAGATTTTAAAAACTTTAATCTACAAAAATGGCCGTGGCCAACCACATTAAATTATGTAAGTGTATAAAATAAATATATTTGTACTCTTTTATTTATATATGTTACTACATAATATATTTGATAGTGAACATACATTTTGATTTGTCATGACTGGACTTACTAGTTTAATTCATAGCATAGGTTCAATAAACATTGTGATATTGGGCCATTCCTGAGTTCCATTTTGAGCTAGCCCACTGCTAGGCTTAGGACCTTGGGTACAGAGTAGGCCCATTATGAGTTTTGAAAGTGGGCTGAATTTGTGATTGGTCGGCCCATGCAAGGCAGGCTTCTCACTGCAAGAAAACACATATTTGGCTCCTAAATCAAATTTAGTTGCCAAAAGTGTGGGAATTGGTTACCAAAATTAATTTTAGTCAGCAAAAGTCAACTTTTTAGCTACTAATTTTTTTTCGTAGGGGAATGTTGATTATTGGCGACTAAAAAAAATTTAGTAGCTAAAAATATTACAATTGGCGACTAAAATTAATTTTAGTAGCTAAAAATATCACAATTGGCGACTAAAATAAATTTAGTCGGCAAATATGCCAGAAATTGGCGACAAAAAATACTTTTAGTCGCCGTAGGTATAGATTTGGTTACTAAAACTTTTAGTCGGCAAATGTAAAATAAAAAATTAATTTTTGTCTTTGGCGACTAAAAATTTAGTCGCCAAAAGTTGATTTTTAGCGACCAAAAATACTTTTAGTTGCCGTAGGTATAGATTTGGCTACTAAAACCTTTAGTCGGCAAATGTAAAATAAAAAATTAATTTTTATCTTTGGCGACCAAAATTTTGATAGCCAAAAGATTGTTTTCAGCGACAAAATTGAATTTTAGTTGCCAAAGAAGTAAAATGTTTTGGAGGGAGACCTTTCAAATATTTAGAGGGATTTATAAAATACCTTTAGCGACCAATATCGATAGTCGCCAATAACCATTTATATAACACATCTCACGGTCTCACCAAACCCAACCCAACCCTGAACCATTAATAGTGCCTCTCTCTCTCTTCAGCGTCCTTCTCTCTCTCCCTCTTCCTCATCGTCGCTCCTCTCCCTTCCACTCTCACCGGCGCTCCTCCTCGCGTTGGCCGGCAACCGGAGCATCGATTCACCTCCTTGTTGGTCACCATCGCCTGAGATCCTCTCTCTCCCTCTCGGCTCTGTTTTTCTGTCTCACAAAAACCCATACAACTTCACATACACGCACACACATGGGTTCTTCAAATAGGTAACAAGGTATGATTTCTAATGCATAATACTCTATTGGGTCATTCACTTTTTGCTCTAATTCTAGCTTTCCATTAATGGGTTCCATCAATTTTGTTGAAGGGCTGCCCTAAAGCTTTTAGCAGCAAGATTTACCAGATCATTTCCCATGAATGAAATGTTACAGTGACGGACTTTATGTCACTCAATCTGATTCATTGTAGGCTTGCAGTATTCCATGGTTAGGTTTAGTTTCTTCGTTATTAATGGGTTTCTAATAATTTTCATTGCAAAGAGACAGAGTCGTGTTGCCATTGTTGTTAAGGCTACAGGTGAAAGCTCTGAATCTTCGACTTCTTTGAGTGTTGTTAAATCCGTACAAAATGTTGTGAGTCCTCCCTCTCTCTCTCTCTCATAATTGTTTTATTGCCAATTGTTTTTAATAAAAAAAATAGTGAAACTATTTGGAAAAGGTTGCAATTTGGGTCTATGATCTTGCACTTTCTTCAACCTTTCCTTTTTCTTGTGTTTTCTTGTTAGATTAGGGGATTGGTGGATTGGCTTCTGAATTCTCAGGTACCCATATGTTAATTTTCTTGATTTAAAAAAACAAAATTATTTGGGTATGTTTGTTTTGATGATCTGAATTCCCAAGCTAATGCAGTGTCTCATTACTATTAAAGTATCCCAAATCCTTTATGTGTTGAAGCCAATAAAATATGTAGGCATTGAAGTTTGGCAAGTAACTCTTGACTCTCTATACTAAATGGTTGTTGCTTCTCATCTCATGTTTAACTACCAAACAGAATGAAGGATCTGATGATGTTAATCAAGTCTTCCCCCTTTGCGGAAGTTCAAAGCATTATTATATACTGCAAATTTCAGGTAACCCCATGAGTTGTTCTTTCCATATAGTGTATACCATGGCCTTAGATAGTTAAATCCTTTGCTTAAAATGATTTTTTTGACAATACATAATTCAATTGGATGAAATTTTATACTTATTTACATTGCAATTTTGACTGCCTGGCTTTTGATTAAATTATTTATTTTGCAGTATGAAACTAATTTGATAAGCAAATACTTAAGCGACAACAATATTCAAGCAATGGTTAGCCTCTCATATACTTTCTTGATTCAGTTGAATCATACATGGTTTCTTACATATGAAACTAATTTATTCTTTACTGTAACTTATTTGAACTTGTCAAAAAAAAAAAAAAAATAATAATAATAAATAAAGAGTTACCACAGTGGTATACCCTCAAAGGATCGAAGTCGTATTCAGGAATCATTTTGTTCCAACAAGATAAGAGTGGTAAGAAATTGTTCTGGTTCACTTTGGCTTTGAAACTTATTTTCATTTCTAATTATGTTGTAAGATGTCATGACATATGGCTAATTCATGTACTTGAATTATTTTCTGGAAGGTTGTTGCAACTGTGGCATTTGGCATGGGGCTTGACAAGATTATTTTATTTTATTTTTCTGCACCCCCCCTCACCCCCAACATAATTAATTGATGCTCAAAAGTTGTAGTTATTAAAAAGTTGGACAGTCAGGTTTCTCTACCAACAGCAGGGTAATCATATCACATGAATCGTGTTGATATCTTGGTATGAATTTTTATAATGCTTTCATGTAAAAGCAGCACTAAGCAACATTATTTGTTATGAGATATCTTGTTGTCACATATACACACATCTAGCATGGCACTGCATTGTAGAAATTGTACTGAAGCTTTCTAAATGCTTCTATCTCAGGTTATCCATTACACTTTACCAGAAAGCTTGGAAGAGTATGTTCAGGTGGGTATTTGTTTCTTAACCATTGGTTCTTTGGAATATAATGTTCATGTAAAATTTTTCTGAACAAAACAAATCATGCTTTTTTGTAGGAGATTGGACGTGCTGGACTCGATGGTAGATTATCTTATTGCCATCTCTTTTTTGATGATAGCACATATTTTAAGCTTCGTAGTCTAACATACAAGTGATTCAATGCATTTCATATTCTGTTTAGCTTTGATTTATGGTTTTCAAGATCTAAAATTAACCAAAAATATTATGCTTCACAGTGATGGTGCAGATGAATATGCAGTCTGCAGATTCCTCTCTGAAGTTTTTACCAATGAATTGGATTCACATCGGAAAATTTGCTCTTTAGTCAAAGAGCCTGCATCGCGTAAATTTGATATGAAAGAAGAGGTTCTTTCTGCATTCTACTTCTAATACTTAATGCAAATTCAAATTTCCTGATAATTCTTTATTTTTTGAAGAAAAAAAAGGGGTAAATTACATTGACCTTCCATGAGGTTTTTGATAATTTTAAGGACATAGAAAATATTGTGAAGCTTCGTTCATTTTCATCAGTAACTGCTTATTACTTTGAGATTTGTATCCTGGTGTCTTCCTCTTGGTAGAAATACTAGAATGATGATAAAGCATTTTCCATTTGAGTTCACTTTGTCATATCTACATGCATCGTAAGACTTGAACTGCTGTTTTTTGACTGTGGCAGGTGATGCTGACCATTCTAACACATTTGGAGTTGGGTGAAGTGTAGTACTTGCGTCTGCTTCCATAAACAAATGTAATCTGCATCATAAATTTCCATCAGGTAGGTTGCAAATTAATTAAAAATCATGTCAGACTTCTCTTTCTCTGGTTGTATTCTGGGTTGAGCAAGGGAGGTTATTCAAGCCTTTACTAGTTGCTTTGACAGTGCCATGTAAAGGCATGGACATGCATAAAGCATCAACGCAATCATTAGTTCTTCTTGTTTTATGCAATTGTAGTTTAGTTCACATACATAATAAAATTACTTTTGAATAACTTAAGCTACAAATATGTGACTTTCACTGCCTCTAGTATTTCTTATGATGATCTGTCCTATGTGAGAGATGGGGCACAAAGCATGAGAAGTTCC
Source organism: Camellia oleifera (assembly GCA_022316695.1). Classification (NCBI taxonomy): domain Eukaryota; kingdom Viridiplantae; phylum Streptophyta; class Magnoliopsida; order Ericales; family Theaceae; genus Camellia; species Camellia oleifera. The sequence continues at coordinate 187,863,140 of CM039309.1, forward strand.
CTTGGACAGGGCAGTGCCTCTGCATCATCCTCTGTAGACTTGGGCTCAGCTAGGCAAACAGAGACTCGTGTACAACGGCAGCTAAGTGGCAAGAAATCTGACATTGAAACTTACAGGTCTGATATAAACACAAAGCACCAACGCACAGGGTCATCTTTGTCTGGAACTTGAAATCAAACTTCCCAAGGTTTGGGTTTTGTAACAGGCATTAATGAAGAAAATTTTGAGGTTGCTGTTGCCCGATGTTGAAAATGAGGTTGGAGGTGTAACAAATGTGGCTGCTTGAAGAACAATTGTGGGATTCAGAAAGTGCAAGGAATAGATGATACATGCACTGAAGTTGTATGCAACAATTATGATGGAACAATGGTTGACCCTACATCAGAATTGTTGACCAATACTTTAAATGTCTATTCAGGAGACAGTTCAGTTGCTTCTTTTTCAAATGTGGAAGTTTCTGCTTCTTTTGGGAACGGTGAAGACTTCCAAAATGCAAGGAGTATCTCAAATCGAGAAGAGCGTTCTACATTAGAGGAAGATACATTGCCAAATTCTGTTGTTGATAGGGTGAATGTTGTAGAGGTTCCCAATCAGAGCTCATTGGATACAATATCAGAAATAGAAACTGAAAATGGTCATCTGGGTATGCCTGGTTCTGAGTTTGATGTTGGTTCCCCAGATACAAGGAGCACCATAGATGAGTTACCAGAGCCTTCTGTTGCTACTGCATTTGATAAGGATATAACTGCTTCAGTTGCAGAGCATGACACCTCGGATGGTTGGAACTAAAATGTGTAGTGGGAGTAGTTGGTTATTCCTGTATTATGTATGAAGTTAAATTATTGACGTTGGATTAGACTTGGTTCTTATGGAATTTGTAATATATATATAATTGGACGTTCAATATTAATTTTTTGGATGGTTGGAACTAAAATGTGTGCACGTTGTTGAATGCTTGATAACATATTTAGCGTTGATGGATTATATTGTTTATACAGGGTACATGTTGTATTAACAATGGATACAGGTTGTTTAGAAAAAACAATTAAAAAAAAAAAACACGTTAAAGTATTTGGCCACCAAATATTTTGGTAGCTAAATACGTAATCAAATGTTTTGGTGACTAAGAATTTAGTAGCAAAAACATAACCCAATGCACTTTTAGTGACTAACACTTTAGTCACCGAATGCACCTTTTGCCAACTAAATATAGTTTAGTAGCCAAATGTGTACTTTCGGCGACTAATTATTTAGTAGCTAAAGGTGACACCTTCCCCGACCACAACAACTTAGTAGCCAAAAAGCCTCATTTGGCGACTAAAGGTTTTAGTGGCGGAAACATAACATTTGCCGACTAAACTAATATTAGTAGCCAAATGGGGTCACTTTTGGCGACCAAACGAAATTTAATCGCTAATACTATCACTGACAGGGTAAAGGCGACGAGCTTGGCGACCAAATATTTTAGTCGCTAAATTGTTTCAACGACTAAATATTGGACTTTTGGCGACCAATATTTTGGTAGCCAAAAGTAACATTTCTTGTAGTGTCTTCAGCTGGACCTTCAAGGACCAGAGAACTTTGGATGCTTATGCAATCTATAAAGACCCTGTCATTGGACATTATTTTCTAGGTTGGCCGTACATGTATTTACATGGCACCAAAAAAATAAAAATAAGGTATCGTTTGACAAGTGACTTTTTTAGTCAAAAAGTCACTAAAAAAAATCAAAAAATCAATAATTTATACCAAAAAGTCAAAGGTTGCGTTTTGTAGAGTTTTGTAAATGTGATTTGAAAATTGAGTTATATTTTGAGTTTGTGAGTTTTAGAATTATGATTCGAGTGTAGAAAATTTGTTTGGTTATGGTTTTCGAATAGAGTGTTGAAATGTGATTTGAATTGAAGTTAGAATTAAGATTTGAAAGTTTGATGTGACATGTAAAAGAAGAAAATGTGTTTGGTTATGAATTTTGGAAATAGTTTTCAAACTGTAATTCAAATTGTTATAACCCATAATCAAACACATAACTCGTAACTGAATTGAGCTTATTAGTCAACATTCATAACCAAACTCTTTTTTCAATACAAATCAATAAATTAATTAATAATTTTGCTCCCAATTATTAATTCGTTTTAATAAAAAAAAAAAATTTCGAATGAAAATTTTGTTCATATAATTTGGCTCAATTTTTTATTCAAATAATTATGACCCAATTCTTTTTTTCCTGTTAATTTTTTTTCATTTCAATTTATGTTTTAAATTAATTTATTTTCCAATTACGTTTGTTTGCGAATAATTTTTTTCCCAATAATTTTTTGGCAATTAGTTTCCATTTATTCCATAAATTTTTTTCCAATGCATTTATTTTCATTTAATTTATATTGTCACTCACTAGTTTGCATTGTATTATTGCCTGTAAATATTTTCTTTCAATACCATCATGGACTTGTTGTTGGTCATATGCACACATTGTCCACCTACTTCACCTACCCAATCTACTCACCTAATTCATTCCCTCCATCACCTACCTCATTGCAACACCCATCTATATACACTTCGCCCTCCTCTATATACACTTCGTCCTCTTCCACCAAGGCAGCACCAAATACACTTCCTGCTCCTGAACCAAGGCACCAGCCAACATATAAGATCAACATAATTGATATTCTTCTCCCAACATAGTCTCTATCCACTAAACATTCAAACTTTTGTCTTCAAAACACTTATATCCACTGAACGTCTGACTGAACAAGGTAACAACACAACCAGCAAGGCGGCAACAGAGGGCATTAGCCGAATACAGCAGCAGGGGCCGATCGGTGGGTTGGCCGGTGGGTTGACCGGCTGGTCAACCAGTTTCTGTATTTATTTATTTCCTTCCTCGCAGTCCATATCTAAGAAGGAAAAGAAGACGACCCGTGAATATGACCCGTGAAGGCTGAATTTCAAAGTTCAGAGAATGCTTTTCATAATTTTAGCATGCTTTCCCGTGAAGGTATTCAGTGTTAGGATTATTGTTGATCCATATTTTGGACCGTTAAAATTGTGTGCTGCAGAGAAACGGGGGGAAATCATTGCCAAACAATAAACAGAGTTGTATTTTGAATTGTGTGCTAGAATTATGATTTGAGTTCTGTATCCAAACGTGAAGTGCAAAACGTGGTCTGGAAATATAATTCCAGAACACTTCCAAACAGAGCCAAAGTTTTCCTTTGCTCTTTACTTTTTGCACATCTTTTCGTAAAAAATAAAAAAGTTATTCCCAAATATAATATTTTTTTTACATCATATTTTAGTCAAAAAGTCAAAAAATTACTAAAAAAGCTTATTCCCAAATGAGGCCTAAGTTGAAAAAGTTCATTAGTTAGGCACATAATCATGTGTTGTTCCGGATTCTTGCATCTCATCATATATATAATTTATTCATTGGTCAGCTATAGTTAAGACTGTAAATGAATGGAGCTATTTATGAACAGTTTGAACTCGATTCGTTTAAGTTTAACTTATTTATTAAATAAACGAGCTTGAACTTGATTTTTAGACTCATTTATTAATCGAGCCGAGCTGAAGTAGTTTCAAGCTGGGCTCGATAAGGTTAATGAACATAAAGAAAATAAATTAATATTTATTTTTAATAATATATCAAATAAATTTTTAGTAATATATCTATTTTCTTTTGTGTATTTGGTGTTTGTGTAAATTTATATATTTGATTGATTAAATTTATTGTTAATATAATATAAAGTATTATTCTATATTTTGCTCATATTTTCTATTTTTTATTTTTATTTTATCTTAATAAGTAAATTAATTTAAGTTTATCTTTTTTTCAAGCTCGAGCTGAACTCGAGTTTATCAAACATTTGATGAGACGAACTCGAACTTGATTATTTAAGCTCAACTTGAATTCGGCTCGAGCTCAAGCAGTTGAACTTATACTTCAATTCTTAATAAACAAGCCTGAACACTCAAAAACTCAACTCAACTCATTTACAGCCCATACCATATATAATTATTTCATATCATAAGTTTAATATTTATCATCTTATATCTTTAAGTATTATATATAATCTATTTTAATTAAAAAGTCAAAAAGTTATTATAAATTGTTACATCACCTTCTCTATTTTTCTGAACATCTTTTCATAAAAAGTCAAAAAGTTATTAAAATAGCATGTTATCAAACGAGGCCTTAATCTGAAAAATCAAATAGAATTATAGTTTATTAAGAGTATGAGAAAATTAACATTACATAAACAACAATTCGAGCTGAAACCCAACTTTCTCGATAAGTAAAACTTTTCTTTTAGAGCCAAACAACATGCTATGCACCATATTGGCAAAGAAACTCTCTTGTAGAATTGCAATCTTTCGTCCCTATTTTCTTTGCACAATATGTTAAAATAATTAACTTTTAAAGTGAAAATCAACAAATACTGGGTTGAAGAGAGTGTTTGGAACTACGACAAAGAAAATACGAGCAGCGTATACAGTGTATGATATTTTTTGTTTACCACGGATGCCCAAATCGAACTATAACTGTAGATGTAGGTGAAAAATACATCAAAAAATATATTTTAAAGAACACAAAACTCTTTTATTTATTTTCAAACACTTTACTCTTTTACATTTTTTCACGACAATCATGATATTAAACATTATTTCAGGAGTATTAATTAACATTTACCCATAACATATGCAATAGCTAGTGTACATTTTTTTGGGCTTCCTATGGAAGTGTAGAGCCCATAAGAAACAATAATTGCACTTCACATACAACACTGATACAATCACCTAAAATCTCTTTACAAAAATCACCAGGTGATTTTTGATGCACATCTTTTTCCGTTCACATATGTGTCCATAAAACTTGTCATGTAATAATCAGCCAGCGAGGTCTAGGCAAGGGTGAGCGAGTTCCACCTCGACCTCCACCATTTCCACCGCACCTTTGGTGGTGAAGCAGAGATCGATCATGACCATAACGATGAGAATTCACTGGAGGATGACGATCTTGTTGGTGGCGCTGGGTGGCTGTGGCGGTATGTTTTGCACTGGCTTTGGAGCCCTTAGGCTTGATCTTGATGGCATTGACTTGTTGGAGAATCTCCAAAACTTCTTCCATTGAGGGTCGGTTTTTCGGATCGGATTCAAGACATTGAAGTATAAGTTCAGCTGCTTGGAATGCAGCTTTCAAAGGGTAGTGATTTTCAAGCCCTGGGTCCATGATTTTGTTCAATTTCCTCTTGTCGTGTAGGAAGGGTCTAGCCCACTCTATCAAATTGTGCTCACCCTTGGGTCGATTCATGTCGAGCACCCTTAAACCTGTCAATAATTCAAGCAACACCACTCCAAAACCGTACACATCGCTCTTCACGTACAAATGACCTGAAAATTCATTATTGATCATTGTTGTCGAATTCATATTTGCACCACTATACAAACAAATAAAATTTATAATTGTCATAAACTCATGACCAGTCTTTGAGTGTCAAAAGCTAGTAAGATGAAAATGGCTTAGGATCATCCATCCCTAAATTAAATTGTGATATTGCTTCAAAATACTTGAAGTTATTGAATTATGAGACTCCAAACTCCAAAACCAATATGAAGGAAGGGGTTGAAAATTGAGTATTTGTCAATGACCCAAAAAAAAAAAAAAAAAGGAAAAAATTGTCGCATTGATATGTGTTTTTAGTGATTCTTTCATTTCAAACCAAAATACCAAACTTATAGCTTCTAATTTAAAAAATATTAATGCAACATCTTTTGGATGAGTTCTACAAATGTTATGCGTAAATCATTTTTCCAAACCACTTAGGTGAGGGTTGACAAATGCTAAAAGAAAATTTCTTTAAAAAAAAAAAAATAGTCAATTATTTTTTAAGTCTTTCTAGATCAAAAAATTTAATTAAAAAAATAGACCAAGTAAAACAAAAATGCCAAAAAAGCCAAACAAATTTTACTTTTTAAAATTAAACTTTTTATATCATTTAAACAAGACATGATTAAGACTGCCGTTTCTTTTAGCCTAAAATATTTTACACTTGAAGATATTTTCGTAATAAATTGATTTTGCACAAAAAAATGTATATTCATTCTTGGACTTTGGCTACTACTCGTATAAAAGAAAGATAGGGGGGAGTCATACCAGTTGCGACGTACTCAGGAGCAGCATAGCCATATGTGCCAATGATGCGTGTTGTCACATGTGAATTGCCATTTATGGGACCTAACTTTGCCAACCCAAAATCTGAAAGCTTTGCATTGAAGTCCTACAAAAATCAACGAGATTGATGGAAATTAGCACTGGAGATATAAAAAGGGTTGGGCTTAGCTTTTCTCAAGTTTAAATATGAAGTTGAGACTGACTTGAGCCTGTTAAACAAATTTATGGCAAATTAATCTATATATACAGTAATGCACAAACAGGTCAATTAATAAATTTAATTTAACTTAAATTACCCCATCAAGCAATATATTGGAAGCCTTAAAATCGCGGATAGATGACTTGCTTCTCTGTCGTGTGCAAGAACGCGAGGCCTTGAGCTGCTCCTATAGCTATATTAAGCCTTGCCTCCCATGGAAGTGGTTCTAAACCCCCTGCACCATTCACAACATTGCAACATATGTACACAACACTTTGTTATTTTTTGAATACAATTTTGTTGTTTTTTTAGATGAACACATTTCCATGAATTAATGCATGTGAAATGAAGGTTTTGGTTTAGGTTGATGTAAAAGTGTTGCTTACTCTTGAAAAGGTGGCTTTCTAAGCTTCCTTTTTGCATGTATTCATAAATTAGGAGCAATTGATCATCTTCCCAACAGTAACCCAACAGCTTTACTAGATTTGGATGACTAAATTTTCCCAAGAACTTCACCTCTGACTGCACTCGCAAAAATTTAAAATAATCAAAATTAATTTAATGATTGAGAAAATGCATATTGGATACATTTGATTATTCTCTCTCACACACACACACATATATATATAGAAAATAGCTTTGGCAACGAAGATGTTCTATGTGTCGATGCAATCATCATCCCTTTAAATTGGACATGAAATTAAGGATATTGGAGGAAACCATTTGTTGGATATCTATATATAATCTGATCAACTTTATAAATTTATTCAGTTCTAAAATTCTAAACTAATTTGATTTATTCTTAGTTTAAAAATCAATGATAGGTCTTAATTATATATTCTTCTTTTTTTTTTGGTTTGCCATCACTCAAAATGTTTGTTCATGTACTATTTTAGTCATGTTTATAGATTTTTATAAGAATTAATGATTACTTTGCCCCTAGTTCTATTAAAGTTGCACTTTGATACTTGTAAAATTAAAAATTATACTTTTTTATCCTTTGTTATGTGAAAATTGTACTTTCTTTCTTTTAATTTATAAAATTTACACTTTGCACAATTTATTTTTAAAACTTAATAAAATATATATAGTGAAAACTAAAAGCAAAACTACTTTTTGTTTTTTTGTTTTTTTTCTTTTTCAATAGATAGAAGAGTAATGACAAATATAAAAAATATTTATATCATTAGACAAATCAGTAGCCAATAATAGTTAGAAAGTTAAAAAAACCTAACAACCAATAAATCAATTCAAGTTCAATAACCACTACTAATTATATGCAATCCTATAATGGGAGAGAAATAAATTATCACAAAAGGTATCAAACTTCTCTCTATAGAAGTTAAACTCGCAATCTCACACTACCAATGGTATTACATAATCACTAGGCCAATTGTCCTAATTTATTTTACAAAACTATATTACAGTGTAATTTTTACAAACTAGAGGTGTAATATGTAACTTCTTATTTTTTGAAGACAAAGTACGCATTTTCACAAAATAATAATGTTCGAAATTTTAATTTGAGATCTTTAGTAGAACTCTAATGATGTAAAAATTGACTATGTGATATGGGATCTATACTTTTCTCTTTATCTCTCTCTCCTCTCCCTTTCTTCCACCTCATTAAAACTCTCGTATCAAAATTCTTTCACAAAATTACAAGCACAAAGTGGCATTTAGCAATTAGCAAAAAGCAAGTTGTATGAATTTTCCACCACAATCGAAACGTTTGACTTGGTCTAGTCCATTTACCAACTACTCATGACTTTCTATTTTAATTCAGCTGTCCCTACTTGACCAAGGGATGGAATGGCAATGGGGCGACTTTGTCTTTCCGTTCCCGTATATCAAGGACTAGGAGACTATGGCCTATTTTAGATAATTTTTTTTTTTTGATTTTAAAAAAAATATATATATATATATATATATATATATAAAATAATATAATCTAAAAAAAATTAAAATGTAAAAAATTTGACTTTTAACCATACAATGGGAATATGTTAATTTTGTAATTTTAAAAATAAAAAAATAAAAATTAAAGATAATATAATATGTTATAAATAATGAGAGTAAAAATATATAAGATGATAAATAAATCAGTAAAAATAAATATTAATTGTAATATTTTAATGTTTTACTCATTATATTAAAATAAAATTGAGAGTAGGGCAGATAGAATGGAATAAGAAAGTAAAACTTGTCCCCGTCACACTTTATTAGAATAGAGTAGGGGATGCATGTCTCACTTTATTAGAATAGAGTAGGGGATGCAGGTAGGGCTGTAAATGAAAAGAATCGTTCATGAATAGGTTCGAACTTGGCTCAACAAAGGCTTATTTGAACTCGGTTCGTTAAATTTTTATTATGTTCGAACTCGTTAAAAACTTAATAAACAAGTACAAATAAGGCTGCAAATGAGTCGAGTTGAGCTGAGATTTGCTGAGCTCGAGCTCAAGCTCGGCTCTTTTGCTTATTGAGTTCGTGTATGAGTAATGTTAGGGATACAAAATTTTTTGCCAAATAAATGACCAAATGTGTTATACAAGTGTGGGGTCCACAAAAAGTGTGGACCCCTACACCCATGTGAGACATTTAGTCATTTATTTGTGGACCCCACACTCATGTGAGACATTTGGTCATTCATTTGTGGATCTCACACCCATATGAGACATTTGGTAGAAAATTTGAAGCCTATAGCATTTTTCTTCGTTTATTGAGTTCGAGTTTGGCTCGATAAGTAATTGGATTTGAATTTGGCTCGGTTCGGCTCGTTAATATTAATGAAACTCGAGTTTAAATAAAAAATATTATTATATATATATTATTTAATATATAAATAATATATTTATATAATTTAAATAAAGATAAGCGAGCTTAATATTCGAGTTCGAGTTCGACTCGTTTACTAAATGAGCCGAGTCGAGCCGAACCCTTAACGAGCCGAGCTGAGCATATTTGTGAACAATTCGATTCATTTGTAGTCCTAAGTGCAAACATAATAAAGCTTGATTCGTTTAACATTTACTTAAGTAATATAAAGATATGTATAAAAAATAACACAAATATGTTATTTATATATTTAAATACTGTAAATGTGGTAGATATTATCATTTTAGTACGATATTGACGTTTTTTTATAATATATATATATATATATTGTATATGTAATTATATAATCAAAAATTTTAATTGTAATTTAATCTTATACACAAGTATGAATTTATTATTTGTTTACCTTGCTAAGTTTCGTAAACAGGTTCGAATTTGAGTGAAACCTAAGCCAATTAAATTTAAGTACGATTTATTAAGTTTTTATTTATTGAATTTGAGTTCAAACTTTATAAAATTTTAATAAAAAAGTTCAAACATGTTAGACGGCACAACACGTTTGCAACCTTATATATAGGGGCGGGGCCAAAAAAAGTTTCCATCCCTGACATTTTGGATTTCTATAAAATTAAAAGTTATTTTGTTAGGTATAATAATAACACAAAAGTAAGGATTATTAACATAGCATAAAGTAATTAGAAAGTCAAAAATTAGCATAAAGTAATTAAAAAGTCAAAAATTAATTATTCTTTCAAAATAACTAGTTTGCAAGCTACTTTTTCGTAAGCAACAAAGTCCTCTTTGTCTCCACCAATCTGTGAATCATGATCGCCTATAGGAATGGGGAAACACTATGGTGGAAAAAAAACAAAATAGAAATTGACTTAAAATTGACTTTAAAAAAAAAAAAAATGGAATGTGAAATTTGATGATGAGTAGTGGAGACGCGGATATACCTGCCATTGTTGGAGACCTTGAGGGATATCGGGATTAGATTTCTTGACGGCGATGGCCAATCCGACGCCGATCCTGGAGGGTGCGTAGGTCTTCGCATCCACCCATCCTTTAAACACTCTTCCAAATCCTCCCTCTCCCAACACTGTGTCTGGTCTGAAATTCCTGGTCGCTCTCTTCAACTCCGAATACGTAAACACTTTCAAATTCGGAGTTACATTTACTGCTTTTCTACTCCCACCCACTTCACTTCCACTTTCTCTTTCTCTTTCTCCTCCGAAGCCGCCGCACTTCCTCCTCCGACCACCACCTCCGCCGCCGCCGCAGCAGTATTGTTGCTGTTGTTGTCGTCGTCGTCTACTAGTAGTGACAAAAATAAATGAGTTTTGATCATCTGAGAAAAATAAATGATAATCATAAAGAAATGATTGGTAAAGTGATTTGGGTTTACTGGGAAATTATTCAAAAACATCTAAAAAAAGTCACCAAAGAAACACAGAGAGATCAGCTATATATATACATGTATACCTGGGGTGGATGGTTTGGTGGCGCTTGGGCTGCTATGATTACCTACTGGAGATCCCCAACAGTTTCCCATCTCTCTCTCTTTCTCTCTCTCGAAAGAAGAAGTTTTCTTTGATAAAGCTGATGATATGGTTTTCTCCAAGAGATAAGAAGGAGAGAGGAAACAGAAGAGCTCAAGAAAATTAAGGCTAGGTTTGGATTGTGAGAAAAAGAAAGAGGTGAGAAAATAAAAATCAACATGTTAATTCTAATTTCTTGATTTTTTAATATTTTTTTTTTAAAAAAATTGAAGATTGTAATAATTACACTATTGATTATAATAAATTTAAAGATTGTAATAATTACACTATTGATTACAATAAACACTTAATTTATAATAATTACACTTATTAAATGAATAACGCAATAAATAAAATCATAATTTCCTTACTTTTTGCATCCCAAGAGACTCATGTAATTATTGTGTAAATGCCTCTTAAATAAATAAATAAACACTTATTAAATTCTTTCAAACTCCTCGGTCAAACCCCATGTATTTAATTTATATATTAAAAAAAATAAAAACAAATATAAATATCTATAATTATCCCGTGCATAGCACGGGTGATAGGCTAGTATATAATTATGGAAAATGATATATCAGTTCACTTTTTAGACTTATTTTTTAGATTTAATAATGTATAAATAATATGATTAGTTAATAATTAGAGAAGATATGAGAGAAAGTGTTACTTTTAATATCGTAATTGATTATCACATTATTAAATTGGGTAAAATTTTTAATTTTAAATAACAATCAGTATATTTGGTTTGAATTTTTTGAGTTAAGTTTTTTGAAAATTGAGTTTTTTGATTTTCGTGTTTTTTTGTTTTTAGTGAATATTTTTAAAATTTTAAACATTTTTTAAAATTTTTTAGATGCACATTCTGCAAAAAAATATTTTTAAAAATTAATAAATACATAAAAATATAAAAAATATACTAAATTCTCGTATTTTTTTTTATTTTTTATTTTTGGTATTTAGTGAAGTTTTAAATTTTTTTTTTTCAATTTTTTTTACTCTTTTTGTATATTTATGTTAGGTATGTCTAAAAATTAAAAAAATTACTCAAAATATTAAAAAAATTCAGTAAAAACAAAAAAACACGAAAAATAAGAAAGTTAAATTTTCTAAAAAATATTTTTGAAAACCGGTAACCAAGCATAGTGTTACTCTAATTATTGTGTTTTTTTTATTAGTATGTTCAAATATAAGCAAATAAGGTATGTGGTATTCATTTTTCGTTCTTTGTATTTAGTGGACAATCTTGATATTATGAAATATACACAATTAATTCATGTTTTTATCATTAAACCTCATTATTTTTTGATGAGAAATGAAATTTAGAAAATAGGAGCGTTGTCTTTTTCATTATTTTTTTTATTTAACCTATAAATCAAACATTTTCTATTTCTCATCCAATTATTTCATTCAAATGTAAGAAATTTGTATAACTATTATTAAATAAGAAAATCTATGCCATATGCACCCTGTTACAAATTGAATTAATTTTGTCACAAAATTTCGTAATATCAATCACAAAATATATAATCTTACCATAAATGTATAATCAATCAAAAATTTTTAGATATTTTGTTATGCTAATTTGTGATGAATTACGCATTTTATAATTAAAATTATGAAATTTTGTAATAAAATTACGTCAATATGTGATAGGGTGTATATGGTATGCACCCCTAAAGGAGTTCACACCATAGACATTCCCTACATTTTTTTTTTTTTTTGATCAGCAAAATGAAACTTTATTAATGAAGAAAGCAAAACATGCTAAAACTTACATCAATAAAGAGGGAAAGTGTAAAAAGTATCAACGCTAACCTTAATAATCCTAACTAGGTTGGCACCACTAAGGAAGTACAGTCATATGCGAGCATTAGCCCAAAGATTGGTGAGAAGCCAATCAAGAGGAACCAAAAAAACAGAAAAAACAACAAAGCAGCTACACAGACCAACACAGCATCAGACCACAAACAGCCTACAGTAGCACTAAGGAAGCATACTGTCGCAAATTAGCAGCATACACCATAATACAGCAAACACTAGCAGCATACACACTAAGATAGCACACACCAGTAGCATACAGCAGCAAACATCAACAGCATACAGCAGATCAGGCCTTAACCCCAGCATCACACATTGCACCAAATCCTTGATTAGACCAACCACACAGTAGGAACAAGTTACTACATCTGCCAAGTCCACCCCCAGCAAACTCCTCCAGGACTTATAATTAATACACCAACATGCACTAAATAATTAACACCCAAGAAAACAACAAACACAACAGATAAACTGCCCTATGCTTCCCAGTATACTTTATTAGGTAAGTCAACACAGTAAAAAACCCCCACCATACCCTCTTAGCCAATACACCAGCATCTGCCCAAATTTGGCAATTAATAACAGAACCCCATTAATATCTAATCTATTATAGATTGGACATAAAGTCCTTTACTGTGTAAGGACACTCATTTGTGTTAGCTTTTACCCAAAAATAATTCTCAACTTAATCAAATTGCAAATTTCACTTAACATAACTTGCTTTCCATTGAACACAATAGCATTTCTGTACCTCCATGTTGACCACATAATTGCCAAAGGCATAACTCTCCAAATTTTATGCATAAGCTTTCTCCACTTGAACCTACTCCACCAGTGAAGAAGTCCATCCATAGTAGCAGGTACAAACCACTGCAACCCCCACCAATTCAACAGATCAGACCAAATTTGCCACACAAAAGGGCACCAGAGCATGACATGATAAACTGATTCCATGTAGGATCTACAGAACACACAACTAACCGAAGCATTATGGTCCAAGACACCAATTCTGTGAAGGAAAACAGAAGTCTTTAACAAGTTCCTACATAGGATGTACTCTTTTTTTTTTTTTAATTAGAACAAACCAATAGATTAAGAACTACTAGAAACAATATCAGATGATAAAAAAAAAAACTTTAAGAGGAATGAGGGAGAGCAACCCAGGAAGCAATGAGAGAGTTAGTAGCTTGAGCCTTAGCCACCCAATGTGCCACTTGGTTGTTCGCATGCCCAATCCAAACAAAAGAAATCTGATGCTAATAAGCAAGCCAACAAATATAGAAAATAACCGCTCTAATCTTCTAATGAGGGACTTGCTCAGAAGCGCTTAGTTGAATGCTATTATGACTATCACTCTCAATCATCACGGGCCCAAGATTGCATGCATGGACCATAGACAAGTCATATAGACTGCGAAAGCCTCAGCTTGGGAAGCCGAAGAAGCTGCCATCGTCCTAACATTGCCATCAATAAGCTTACTAGATGAGTCTCTAAACACAGTGACAATAGACGTCAATAAGGACCCATGGCAGTAGGTTGCATCACAGTTGATTTTTATATGTCCTAGGAAGGTAGGAACCTATCCATTATGATTTAAGGTAGGAGCCAAAAACTGTTGATCAATCACAGAGACAAGCCTAGGAAGGTTTCCTAATTCAAACTAGAATTGGGAGAATCTTTGTAGAGTGGTGTAAAGATCAATTGGTAGATGGTTGAACACAACCTTATTTCGCGATTTCCAAATGAACCAACCCAAAGATGCCACTGTACTTAAGAACTACTGGGCTTCCACCTTAGTGATACCTGAGAGGGTAATTTGTAAACAAATTGGGCCGAGTTAGGAAAAGTCTTCTTTGGAAGTTGGGCCGCACAATAGGGCGAGATAAGAGTTGATGTCGCTCGGTCTTGGGCTAAGAAGACACTAGGCCAATCGGAGATGGGTTGCTAGGGCCTGGACCTTACTATCCGGAGGTAGTCATTTATCGAACCGAGATGTTGTCAATAGAGAGGGCTGAGCTTTGTGTAGCTTGGCAGGGTACCATTCGGTAGATCGACTTTTGGTTACACGACCTGAACGGTAGTGGACTGAGATAAGGCAACTCGGTTAGGAATGTATATAGGAGCATAAGGATATGGCCATCTCACTTGGCTTGCAGTGATGAGGGTGTTTTAAGGATAAGCATTATCCTTGGGTATAAGACTCTTAGGAGGACTCTACTAAGGAGAGTAGAGTCCTACTAGGATTGTGCAAATCATCTCATTTGGTTGGTAGTAAGTAAGGTGTTATTAGGATAGGCATTATCCTTGGGAGTGTGATTCCTAGGAGGACTCTTATAAGGAGAGTTGGAGTCCTATTAAGTTCTCTTAGGATTGTGTCAGGTGGAATTATAAAAGCTCAGGACATGACCTATGTAGAGGTATCACAATTCTTATTCTGAAATACACAGAGACTTAGGCATGAGAGAGGTTTCTGGTACACATCCGCCGGCTAGCTCACGTTTGTGTTTTCAGGTAGTAAAGCGACGACGTTTGGAGGAGTGCAAACTTGATTAACAGGATTATACGATAAGATTATTTCGTACTCGTACAATTGGCGTCGTCTATGGGAAAGATCATAAAGAACAAGCCTTTTTGATTGAGTTTTTCTTTAACTGATTTCAATGGCGCATAACGAAGACTTGTCTCAATCTGTTATCGATGGATAAACTCTGGAAAGGGACAGGAGGTGCGAGGATTTGCCTTTTCTTCCGCCTATGGTACACTTGGACCCCCAGAGACGAAACCTACGGAGGGACACATGAGAGAAATGGGGCTCAAGTTCTCGTCGCTCTCACAGCCCAGATGGACAAAGACGGAGGGTGGATTCTCAGGTTCTGGAAGATCGCGTGAAAGAGTAAGACGAGTTGATAAAAAGAATGGCAGCTGATATGGAGATGATGAAGCACTAGATGAAAGGCAAATGCGTGGCAGGAGAAGAGATTCGTGAAGGCAAAATGCGTTCTCACCACTCAAGAGATCGCGACGGGTGAGTCACACCATCGCAATCCAAAAGTAGAAGCCTCATAACAGAAGACACACAATCAAGAACCTCTAGGACTCGTTACTCCAGGTCTGAGAGAACGAGGACTGAAAGGTCTTACACAGAGGGAAGCAATTATTGACCCTCACATACGCATCAAACCACTTCTTAACACACCGAGATGCCTAGATCGGTGGATCTGCAAACTGTTCTAGGAGAAAAGGCGCGAAGGAGGAAAGATGCCTAGGCCCATGACCCTTAGAGGATTTTAGCTCTACAATGGCTGGCACCTAAACGCACAGGGAGCGTAGAGATTAGAATGTCAATACCGCGTCTTGCCTATGAACTAGTCAATAAGGCATTGGCAAGGTTGTCAAAGCTCACCGTTTGTTTCGGCAATAGAGAACGCACCACTGCCTTTGGGCTTAACCAGCCTAAGTTCATAACCTACGAAGGGAAGTTAGAACCTTACATGCACTTTCGCCACTTTCACCAGGTTATGGCTGTATATCGACGGAAC
Source organism: Camellia oleifera (assembly GCA_022316695.1). NCBI lineage: Eukaryota > Viridiplantae > Streptophyta > Magnoliopsida > Ericales > Theaceae > Camellia > Camellia oleifera. The sequence goes on from CM039309.1 coordinate 187,879,247, forward strand.
GAGGCCCTAATATGTATCTTGTTTCCCTCAAGCTTAGGCGACCTAGGCCTAACTTGGTTTGAGATATTGCCAAAAGGCAACATAGCTTCATGGGCGCAACTGGCAGAGGCGTTCGTTACCAGGTTTAGAACAAACACTAAAATGGCAGTGGAGATAGATCAGCTACTCTCTATCGACATGGGTGAGAAGGAAACACTGAAGTCTTACAACAACTGTTATTGGGAGACTTTTAATCAGATCAGAGATTGCCCCATAAACCTAGCTATTGCATAGTACAAACGGGGTTTACCGGCAAGCAGTAAATTGAGGGATTCAATGACAATGACACCACCCCTAACGATGGAAGCCCTAATGGAGAGAGTGCATCAGCACATCCGGGTAGAGGAAGATGGGGCGCGAGCCAAGGAAGAGTCTGACATAACAGCGACACCAGACAAAAAGCCTTTGGCGAAAGTTAACACAGTCGACAAGAAAGACCAACTGCACAAAAATCCTTGCCTAACTGGGGGCAAAGTGGCTTGGCAAGTTTGACCAACTCTTTCTAACAAATCTTTACCCAACAGGGGGCAAAGGGGTTGGCAGGTTTGACCAACTCTTTCTAACAAACCTTTGCACAAGTGGGGGCAAAGCAAGTTGGCAGGTTTGACCAACAAAATTTTTTTTGCACTTTAGCCAAGATGAGGATCTAGGTTAAAGAAGATTGGTAGGTTTGACCAACAAATTTTTGCACCCATTAGCTGAGATAAGGATCTAGGCTAAAGGTGGTTGACAGATTTGACCAACAAATTTTTTGCACCCTTTAGTCGAGATGAGGATCTAGGCTAAAGGAGGTTGGCAGGTTTGACCAACAAAATTTTTTTTGCACTTTTTAGTCGAGATGAGGATCTAGGCTAAAGAATGTTGGCAGGTTTGACCAACAAAACTTTTGCACTCTTTGGCCGGGATGACAGTTACCTCGGCCAAAGCAAGTTGGCAGGTTCGACCAACAAAATTTTTGCACTCTTTGACCGGGATGACAGTTACTTCGGCCAAAGTAGGTTGGTAGGTTTGACTAACAAAACTTTTGCACTCTTGGCCAAGATGATAGTTACCTCGGCCAAAGTAGGTTGGCAAGTTTGACCAACAAAATTTTTGCACTCTTTGATCGGGATAACAGTCATCTCGGCCAAAGCAGGTTGATAGGTTTGACCAACAAAATTTTTACACTCTTTGACTGGGATGACAGTTACCTCGGCCAAAGTAGGTTGGTAGGTTTGACCAATAATTTTTTTTGCACTATTTGGTCAGGATGACAGTTATCTCGGCTAAAGCAAGTTAGCAGGTTTGACCAACAAATTTGTGAACTCTTTGACCGGGATCATAGTTATCTCGGTCAAAGTAGGTTGGCAGGGTTAGTGTAAACCGAGTTAGTCTGCTTGGCGAGACACAGAAAGAACGACTCGCCGTACAATTGCGAGCTCGAAGGTTACATATATTGAAGGCAAAAAGGCGGAGCTGTTCATATTTTTGGGAGGTACATGACGGCTGTAACAAGAGAACGAGGCTAATAGGGGCACACTACGTGTCTTAGAAATGACATCGTATCAGACATGCCAGAGTAGTGAAAGGACGTGTTGAAAACTGACAAAATTTGTTGCGACCGAACGAGTTGTGAAACCGAACGACTTTTCTAGCTCCGTAGAGTTGGGCATTCTTAGCTCTGCTGGAGGAAAATAATCCCAATCATGCTACGCAGATGGAATTAAGGGGCAATTGAGAGCGTAATTTATAAACAAATTGGGCTGAGCAAGGAAAAGTCTTCTTTGGAAGTTGGGCCGCGCAATAGGCCGAGATAAGAGTTGGTGTAGCTCGGTCTTGGGCTAAGAAGACACTAGGCCGGTCAGAGATGGGTTGCTAGGGCCTGGACCTAACTATCTAAAGGTAGTCATTTATCGGACCGAGATGTTGTCAATAGAGAGGGCCGAGCTTTGTGTAGCTTGGCAGGGTACCATTCGGTAGATCGACTTTCGGTTACACTGCCTAAACGGTAATGGACCGAGATAAGGCATCTCGGTTAGGAATGTATATAGGAGCATAAGGGTATGGCCATCTCACTTGGCTTGCAGTGATGAGGGTGTTTTAAGGATAAGCATTATCCTTGGGCATGAGACTCTTAGGAGGACTCTGCTAAGGAGAGTAAAGTCTTACTAGGATTGTGCAAACCATCTCACTTGGTTGGTAGTGAGTAAGGTGTTATCAGGATAGGCATTGTCCTTAGGAGTGTGATTCCTAGGAGGACTCTTATAAAGAGAGTTGGAGTCTTACTAGGATTGTGTCAAGTGGAATCTATAAAAGCTCATGACATGACCTATGTAGAGGTATCACACTTCTTATTCTAAAATACACAGAGCTTTTTGTCTATTGTCTAGTTACTGACGTAGGCATCGGAGAGGCTTCCGGCACTCGCCGACTAGCTCACGTTTGTGTTTTCAGGTAGCAAAGCGACGACGTTTGGAGGAGTGCAAACTTGATCAATAGGATTATACGAGAAGATTATTTCGTGCTTGTACAATACCTATACTCAGCTTGTCACTAGTCCACTGAGCCACATTTGGAATAGAACCCTTTTTAATTCTGAGGTTAAGAGCACTCCCAAACCAGACCACTTGTGTCCAAAGACAATAAAAAATGAGATGTTTCATAGTTTCAATCTCGAAGTGGCAAATAGGACAATCAGCTGAGGTGCTACACTTCCATTTGAACAAGCCTACTTTTGTTGCTAGTAGACTATGACATATTCTCTACCAAAAGTGCCGAATTTTCAGGGGGGACATAGAGAGCCCATAGAGTTTTCCACATACCATTCCTCAAAGCAGTAGATGTAGAGGCCAAATTCAAGGTGGTACTACCATTAAGAGATCTCGCCACCAAATACCCATATTTGACCAAGTAGGGATTTGATTCACTACAATAAAATGCACTTTTGGCGACCAAATTTGGCTACTAAAAATAATTTAGTCACCAAAACTTGTGGAATTGGAGACCAAAAATTTTTTTAGTCGGCAAAAGTACAATATTTAGCTACTAATTTTTTTTAGGTTGGAAATATTGATTATTGGCGACTGAAAAAAAATTTAGTCGCTAAAAATGCCACAATTGACGATTAAAAAATGTTTTAGTCGCTGTATATATAGTTTTCGGCTACTAAAATTTTTTAGTCGCCAGAATGAAAAATAAAAATAAAAATTTACTTTCAGACTTTTGGCAGACCAAAAATTTATTTTCAGCAACTAAAAAATGTTTTAGTCGCTATATAGCTAGTTTTGGTTGCTATTTTTTTTTTTGTTGCCGAAATAAAAAATAAAAACTTATTTTTTATCTTTGGCGACCAAAAGTTTGGTTGCCAAAAATTTGTTTTTAGCTACTAAAAATATTTTAGTTGCCAAAGAATTAAAATATTTTGAGGGAAATTTTCGAATTTTAGAGGGATTTATAAAATTAATTGGCAACCAAAATATTTAGTTGCCAAATTACTACTTTTAGCGACTAAAATATTTTAGTCGGCAATAGTATATAATTTAGGGCTAAAATAATATTTATTAGTCAGATTTTTCGTATCCTTTTTAGCGACCAAAATAATATTTAGTCGCCAAATGGCATTAAATTAAATACATTTCCCGACAACGAAATTATTTAGTCGTGGAAGCTAAAATTTTATAGAGGGAATAATTTCATATTCGTGCATCTGTCTCACACTTTTACCCTCTCTGTGTATACACCACAGCCACAGAACCTCTCTTTCAGCAAACCTAAAGACCACAAATCAACAAACCTCACAGCGATCAAACCTCATGACCTCACATCTTTAGCACCGTCGGTCCCCGTACATCGCAAATTAGCACCGCCACCGCCGCTAACAGGTTCGCTCTCTCACTCCCTTCTTCTATTTTCCCCAACTGTGAACTCTTTGTCACGACCCAAACCCGCCCCTATGGGTTTAGCATCGCAACCGGCCAGTAATCCGTGATTACCGAAGGCCTGCTTAACAATAATGATAGTAATACAGAGTAAAAAGGCTGGCGGAAGCCAAACAGTAAATAAAAGATGTCCAATGAGCTGTGAAAACTTGAATGCAAAAAGACTTTTATAAACAAGACACATTCATAACCAAAACATATATACACAAACATCCAGGTTAGGGACCAAGTCCCTTCAACATAACTGTACAGTCAAGACTTATTCATCTATTACAAAACAGAGATAAAAGGGTGATCCTGAACACCCCCAAAACAGCCGTAGCTTGAACGCATTTGGAACCTCGAGGTGAGGCACAATGGTTGGCTTGACAAAACGGGAGCTTAACTTGATGCTCCTAGCATCGGTCCGGTGCCTAGACACCTACATATAAATCTAAATAGTGAGCTAAAGCCCAGTGAATAACATATGCATAAAGGGGTTAAGAATGAATGTCCTTTCATTAATTAAAACAGTCATTTGTATCAGTAAATCAATTATTCGATCAGTGGCTCATATTTCATGCCATATCAGTCATTTAGAATTCATAACAGTCATACGTGGTACGTCCAATAGCAAAACAGTACAGTAGGTCTTAACAGACCGAACAGTCAGTTGATGGCCATCATAATAGTAACAGTAGTAGTTCCAAACATTGGAACCGACAGAGATCTCTGTGACAGTACCAGTAACAGTAAATTGCTATGGATGCCACGAATACAGTTTACAAATAGGACAAACATTCATTCAGTAAGTAATGCCATTTCAGAAAGCAGTATAATCAGTCATTCAGAAATAGTTGTAATTGAACATATCTTTACAACATTGTTACTCACAGAGTATTGGACTATAGGCAAGCTAATGAGCGTCCTCGGATGCCAACCCTACACAGTAACAGAACGAACACACACTAAATTACACTCTTGGGATTAATGGCTTAGCCCCCTTAACTTGACTTGGTGAGGTTATATAACATTATCCTCATTAAGATGCCTTAAACTTGGCCTAGGAATGCCTAGGATGGAATGAGGATGCAAAGATTTCATTTTAAAACACTTTTCAAAATTTGCTGAAAATAGGGGTCTCGTTCGAGCGTGGTTTTCTATGCTTGAGCGAGCTTTCCAAAATAGAGGGGTCACTTGAGCGTGGACTTCCTTGCTTGAGCGGTCTGTAAAAATGCAAAAAGTGCTGGATGTTGAAAATCCCCACTCGATGCTCGCTCGAGCGTAAGACACAGCTCTTCGCTCGAGTATGCGTCTGCGTGCACAAAAACCTGAGAGCTTGCAATCTACGCTCGAGCCAGCATTCCATCGCTCAAGCGAAGCTCTGAACAAAACGATGGTCGCTCGAGCGTGGAATCATTCGCTCGAGCATGGAAGCCAAAATCTGGAATTTCCAGATTTGCCTCCAAAGCTCAAACCAAGCATTCAACACATCAAAACTCAACCTTTTGGGCCCATTTTCTAGAAAACACTTGAAAACTCATATTACAACATATTTTAAAGATCAATTTTGTAAAATCAAGCCCAAAGGTGAGACAATTGTACACAATTTCAAAGAAACCTTCACGAACAATGCAAGAACATCACATGCATGAGTTCCTATGAAATCCAATGTTCTAAAACATGATCAAATGCAAGATTGAGCTCAAAATCAAGGTGAATTCCTGGACTACAACCAAAACATGGACATGTATGTAAGGATTTCATGAAAAACAACTTCAAAATACTAGAATATGTACATGCATGCTTGAATTAACTTTCAAATCAACTCTTCAAATTAATTCTTGACTTTAAACTCCAAATTTCTATGAACTAAGCATGAAACAACTCGAATTCATAATCAAGAGAGTGAATGCCCTACCTTAGGTCTTGAACTCCAAGTATGTTAGCTCAAATTTTGCAATCTTCTTCAAGTCTAATTTTCCTAGCCAAATTCTTGTTGAATCAATTTTCTCCTATCTCCCTCTCTCTCTCTCTCTCTCTCTCACGATTTTGGTCTTCAAAAGTGATGAAGAATGATGCATCAAATGTGTGAGTTAAGTCCCAAGCAAGATTTGTAAAGTGGCCCACTAAATGGCAATTGTGTAATATTACAAACTAATGCAATTTAACATTAACAATGCTAATTTAATGATTCCAAATCGAATTTTAATTAAAGCTACCATAAAATCACATAAATCCTAATTAGCAAAAAATACTAATCAATTTCTGATTCGATTGCCGATAAGACCTTCAATTCGCAATTCGAAATTAAAACATGAACAGATCATTTAATGACAAACAGATAGAAATGCAACTAATGCAACACACTCATACAAACAGATCAGGATTTCATTCTAATTAGTTACTTATCATGCTTAATCACAGATTAGCACTAATCAGAGGTGAGGGTTGTCACACTCTTGCTGTAGGGTTGTTTATTTTACCCATTCAGTTTAATTTTGTCTTCATTTTTGAAATGGGTTTGTTTAGTTTCAAAGTAAGTTTGTGGTCATGAATATTATCTATGAACGTCGTAATACTTCATTTGCATTCCTGTAATCATGTTCTTGGTGGCATTTATAGAAAAAAAAAATAAACTTCAATTTCTAGTAATTTTAAATTTCATTTTTGGCGTTTTCCTCAACTATGGAACTAAAATGGTTTATGATTCAAACACACGCTTGATTACACTTTTTGAAGGAAGTAAAGCTTGAGTGGAGGTCGATTCCCCATTTGACCTTTAATCTCTTTCCAACCATGACATCAGAATTCGTAAGAAAGCAAAAATCTTTAACTATATTCATGTAGTGAGTGAAGTCAAATGGCCTAATTTATGGCGATACATAATAGAGCAATACATTATTATTCAAGTGTAGATATTAATTGATGGCCTAATTTTAAATGTTAGATTGAACATAATTATATTCAGTACTTGACTTTGTCATAAAAAAGATTACATCTTTTGTATCTCCTACAGCCTACAGGATACTAAAAACAGTGAATTGATACAAAATCCAATACCCAATTTGACAACTATAATTACAAATTAATTCAGTATTTGTTTTGATTCGTTTGGTTGTTTTAAACTCTGTGAAATGGGAAGACTATGAAGCTAAAAAAGTTAAGGATTTATACGCAAACTAAGGTAAGCTTAATTGCGGCAAGAATTTGAGACTTGGAAAACCTCAAGTCACCATTTTTCTTGCATGATACATTAGTTTGTAAGAAAAAAAAATTAAAATTACAAACTAATTTATATTACATTTTCGTTTTCTTAAATGTTAGGTTATGGCAGTTGTCCATTAATATGTAATTCCCAATAGTATTGTCATTAACTTTGTGATGTTGATATTGCTTCTCTAAAATGTTAACTCTTTGTTAAAAATATTTACATTCATAGAGTAACTTGAATAAAAGGCATGCTAAATGGTCTTCATGTTCTTTCAGGAGTACACACTTCAAGGAACTAGGGTTTAATTTAAGTTTCTTAACCATGAATCCTTTCTCATTTCAGGGATGACTGATTGAAAGAGAAAACCTGACCGCCCACACACGTCTTTATGCCTTTTTTCTCAGCATTTTCTTCTCCTCTATTTCTTCATCATCTTTTCACAGCTTGCTACTGTTGCTGCTTGTCTTGTTTTTTACTGTGGTTGTAGACTTCTTCCTTCATTGGTTGATGCCACATAGGTTTGTGTTTGTGTACCCACTTATTGCATGTATTGCACAAGGCCCAATTAACAAGTCTGTGGGTACTATAAGTCAAGCCCAATAGCAAACCTAGTCTGTTGTCCAAAACTAAGCTAACTATGTTCAAGAAAATAAAATAAACCGAACCCTTCTAACTAATAAAGATAAGAACTCTCTAAATCAATGATAATGCAATGCATGCGATTTTGCCTTTTCACAGAAGATGAGTATGTTTGTATGATCAAGGCTTGAAGCTGAAGTTGTTTTGATAATGCTTCACTACAAAACATGCTCAAGACTCAAATAAGCCTAAAAAACAATTATAACAGACTCAATCTTAGAGTGAAATTGCCAACACAAAAGTGACTAAGGGGTAACTAACATTTTTTGCTTACACATTTAGTTAATAACTGTCTGATTATGATCATTCAGGATATAACCTCTCCTTTTTAGTCTTGTCAAGATCTTTCGTAGGTCTATTTCTATGTATGTGTGGAAGACAAATGGAGGACTAGGACTGTGCATTATGCGGGTCATTCGGAGGAGATCTAACATGCCAAGTTTCACTGTGGCTTGAATCAATTTGGGTTGTCTTGCTGATGTGAAAAATTTGGACTGTCTTACTTAACACTGTTATTCATTCATCTATTTGTTTATGCTATGTGGATGTATATTATCAATCAGCTAGCTAACTGAATTTTGGCTATTTTTTCCTTGGCTGTTTTTTGGCTGTTCTCTCTTTTCCTTGAGCTTTTGGCTCAAACCTTTTGATAATGATCATGGGTGATGTCATTATGGTGTTGGTTTGGAATGTGCATGTAGTTGTATTGCTGTTGGTTGGTTGGTTTGGAGTTACCTTGGGTTCCTAGATTCAATATTGAATTATCTCTTTGGTAGTATAGAAAATCTTTTTCTGCTGAGCACTTGAAACCCCAATATTATAGCTTAGAAGTGGATGAGGGTTTTGTTGTTTGAATGTCCATTCTTATTTTTACAGTTTAAGTTGACCTTGGTGTAACTAGTGATGGTATTAAACTCAACCACTGCTAACCAGTCACTTAGACTACTAAATCAAAGAACAGATAGATCTGAACATCAAGTGATCAATTAGTTAAATGGGAGTTTGAGCACCCATTTGTAAAAATATCTTGAGAGCAAGAGTCTCATAAAAGCGTCAATATACATATATAAGTAGAGACATTTATCAAGTGATTTTTTATGCATTAATCATGTGCAAAACTAATTATATCTATTTAAAAATCAACTGAATGCATTTCAAATAATTTTTTTATTAATAGTTCATAACACCAAAAAGACTTTAGGGAGAAAGGGGCCCACAATTGCATAATAAATAAAATTAGCACTTAATTACAATGATTGTTGAGTGTTCTACCATCTCTATACACTGTAGATCACATCAGTACAGAGGTTTCCCACCTTTTGTGTGTGTGTGTTTTGTTGTGTGACCTTCAACACTTGGTTTGACTTAATCTTTGAGTTCTTGTCTAGTGGAAGGTATAATTTCTCATTCTATCAAACACCTATACTCTAGTCACACACAGAGACACCATAGGAGCTCTAGATGAGCATCCCTGTTGAAGTGTTTAGGATTGTGTTTAGTGGTTGTCAGTTTTAGGTGAGTTGAGAAAACCTTGTTTATTGTTATATTTGAGAGAGTAGTAATTGTGGAAAAGGTTGGTAGGTGATCCTACTGAAAACCCTTTGCAAAGTAAGTGGTTGTAAAGATTTGGGTGACCTTAGTGAAAGCCCATTTTATAATATTGGACTCGTGCCAGTGAGGAATCATGAGTGGATATAGGTACAAGGGTTGTGTCGAACCACTATAAATGTTGGTATTAATCTCTTTTTTTATTTCTTGTACCTTATTTTACTTAAAGGTTTGGTCCGTTACATTTGCAACTTCTTTTCTTTTGTGATTTACTTGAATATTTATTTATTTTTGGTATGTGATTTACTTGAAACTGTCGTTCTTGATTTCAATTTTCTGAGCTTGTAGCATTTAACATCTCTTATTTCATGATAGAAGAGGTCTCACATGGTTATGTTATTGTATGCCTGTGATGGAAACTAATCTAATTTTTTCCTTGATATTTTGTAGTCTATGCTTGTTTTCTTGAATCCAATCAAGTTGGGAATAACCTTTACCGTCGGCAATTTGCTCTCACTTGGGAGGTTTGTGCTTAGATTTGTATATTAGTATGCTTCTTGTCATTATTCCCTGTAAAGAGATTTAGTTTTTAGTTATTTAGATTTCTATTGAATTTTTGGGATTCTTTATTGAAGTTTGGATTCATTCATTCATCCTCATATGTTCATATTGTTCAGCAGGTAAGTATCCTATGCTTTCTCACAACCTTGACTTGTTTTCCTATTTGTCTTGATCTTTTCCTTGGCAAGTTGTAGTGCCTTTAGTTTGTACTCATGGTAAACATGTCCTCATTTTCTTCATTTTTCTCAGATACTTGAATGTTTATATCAAATTAATTATATGAATTTGTGACTCTAATCTTGGTTGTCAAACATTATTTGGAAATTACTAAAAAAATTTGTGGACAAATTACTTTGGCCGTCAAGGTTTGAGTCTATTTGCATTTCTAGTGCTTAGAGTTGATGAAATGACACTTTCTAGCTTATAAAACTTTGTTTGGACTTTGGTTCAACACTTTTATCAATGGTGCAACATTGCACGTATAGGAAAAATATGCATGTGATCCTCACGTCATATACGCTTACTTAGTTGATCATTTCAATTGTTATAGATGTAGTGATCAAACTAGTCTCAAGTTAGATTCTAGATGTAGAATTAAGTAAATTTATGGGAGTGTGATAGTATTAGGTCAATGATGAAGTTGGTGAAGAGATGGGCAGTTAGCGTGCCTTAAACTAAAAAAAAAAAGGAAAAGGCGATAAGGGGGTGAAAATACGAAACAGCCCTCGAACTACCATACAGATGTCACGACCACCTTTTTATGACAAATAGGACCTGTTACAACAGATGGAATGTCATTAGCACACATAGTTTGGTAGTTAGAGCCGAAAACGCATTAAACTTAACCAAAAAAGGGCGTTAAGAGGGAAAAAATGCGAAACAAACCCCGAACCACCATACGGATGTCATGACCATCTTCCCCATGACAAATAGGACTTGTGACAACAAATGGAATGTAATTAGCACGTGTAGGTTGGGAGTTAGAGCCTTAAACGCCTTAAACTTAACTGAAAAAAGGCGATAAGAGGGCAAAAATGGAAATAACTCCTGAACCACCAAACGGATTTCACGGCCACCATCCCCATGACAAATAGGACCTTTCACAATAGACGGAATGTTATTAGCACACGTAGTTTGGGAGTTAGAGCTGAAAACGCCTTAAGTTTAACCAAAAAAGGGCGTTAGGGGGGGTGAAAATGCGAAAAATTCCCAGAACAATCGTACAGATGTCATAGCCACTTTCCCCATCACAAATAGGACCTGTGACAATAGACGGAATGTAATTAGCACATGTAGTTTGAGATTTAGAGTCGAAAATGCATTAAACTTTACCGAAAAAGCACGTTAAGGGGGTGAAAATGTAAATCAACCCTCGAACCACCATACGGATGTCACGACCACCTTCCCTGTGATGAATAGTACCTATGAAAATACACAGAATGCAATTAGCATGTGTTGGTTGGGAGTTAGAGCCGAAAACGCTTGAAACTTGACCAAAAAAGGACGTTAAGGGGGAAAAATGTAAAACAGCCCCCAAACCACCGTATGGATGTGACGACCACCTTTCCCATCACAAATAGGACCTGTGACAACAGGCATAATGTAATTAGCATGTGGAGGTTGGAAGTTAGAGCCAAATATGCCTTAAACTTAACCGAAAAAGGGCGTTAAAGGGGAAAAAATGCGAAATAGCTTCCAAACTAGCGTACAGATGTCACTGCCACCTTTCTCATGGTAAATAGGACTTGTGACAATAGAAGAAATGTAATTAGCACATTTAGGTTGGGAGTTAGAGCCGATAATGCCTTAAACTTAACCGAAAAATGGCGTTAAGGGGGTGAAAATGTGAATCAGGGCCCAAACCACCGTACAGATGTCCCAGCCACCTTTTCTAGGGCAAATAGGACCTGTGAAAATAGATGGAATGTAATTAGCACATGTAGGTTGGGAGTTAGAGCCAAAAACGCCTTAAGCTTAACTGAAAAAGGGCGTTAAGGGAGCGAAAAAACGACACAGCCCCGGAACCATTGGAGGGATGTCACAGCCAGCTTTCCCGTGACATATAGGACTTGTGACAATAGATAAAATGTCATTAGCACACGTAGTTTGGAAGTTAGAGCAGGAAACGACTTAAACTTATTCAAAAAAGGGAGAGTTTGACATCCAATAAATGTTCAACATTTTCATTGTAAATGATGCCATCGTTTCATCATACACGATGGTCATTTGGGTGGTAAACGTATTAAGAAAGCATGATATGGTTATGGAGATAACCCCGTAGATTACTCAATCATTTTACTTTGACTTGGAAAATGAGAATGAAGAAGAGTTAAAATAAATTTACCACCAAAACATTGTGCTCATAAAAATTTATTTTATGAAGAGGTATGCTCCTAAAAATTGTATTATTTGTAAATTGAAATCAAGTTTGGAATAAATCTTTCATGATACATACATATGATTGTATTTCTAAAAAAGGTTTTTATAGATTGTTCTACCTTAAATGCATGTTATTACAACCTTTTTCCTATGAGTCTGAATGAATTGATATTTTGTAATGGGTGCAATTGTTTTTTTATTTTTTGTAGATGGCTTTTGGCGTAGACTTGTGGATAGTCTACATATTTGTTTATGGAGGACACGTGACACTTTTGTATAATCCTGCTAACTATGTCTTCATTTACTTTTGTGAATATTAGCATAATTGATATATATAACTTTTGTAATCTAACTAGATAGTTGCTGGCGTGGCATATAGATCACCTTTTGTCGTGGTACAGATTACGATGGTAAGTTGTACCACGCCAAATGGCCATATCGCATGGTAGTAAATATATTTTTTGTATATGGCGGGTTGGATTTTTGTACGGAAATATAATTTTAGTTTGGACAATAGTTGGTTTGTATGGAATACATACATTTAAAGTTATTTATTTTTGGATGGTTGGAAGTAATATGGACTGTGGCATGATTGATAATTTACGTTGTGAAATGATGGATAGTATATGTATGATTTTTTTATATACGTATTACAGGTTGCATGGAATATAGACAGGTTGTGAATAAATTATAATTTTGCGATGAAACATACGAGCATGTTTTTGGCGACTAAATTGTTAGTAGCTAAAAAAAAATTCGGAAAATAGTTTTGGCTACTAAAAGTTTAGTAGCCAAAAAAAACAATCAAACATTAGGCAACTAAAATATTTTGTAGCAAAAAATAATCAAACATATGGCGACTAAAATATGTCATAGCTAAAAAAATAAACTGAAGAAATAAAAAAACTTCTGACGACTAAAACTTTAGTAGCAAAAAAATGTGAGACTTTAGGTGATCAAATGTTTAGTAGCCAAAACACAAAATGTTTGCTGGTTAAAATCTTAGTAGCTAAAAACATAAGACTTTAAGCAACTAAACCTTTAGTAGGCAAAAAAAAAAATTGACTTTAGGCGACTAAAATCTTAGTAGCCAAAACATTGCTATTTACTTTTGGCCACTAATATATTTAGTAGCTAAAACTAAATGATTAGTCGTTAAAACTAATTGAACTTTTAGTGACAAAAAAATTAGTCGCCAGAAATATGATATTTAATTTTATTTCAAACCTTTTGGCGACTAAAAACTTAGTCGGCAATGTAGTATATTTGGCAACTAAAATAATTTCAGTCACCAATGATCTTTCCCGACAATTCTTCCCCGACTAATTCTGCGGCCAAATATTTTTGTCACTAAAAGCCTTCGGTGACTAAATAGTGACTTTTGGCGACTAAAAATTTAGTCACCAAAAGTGAAAATTCTTGTAGTGATTTGTTGGGATGCCATACCAGAGAATCATCTCTTTCAACCGTTGTGATGGGGATAGCTTGGATAGCTTCCACCTCACCCATCGAAATATTGTCCACTAATGAGCCTAACATCCAAGACTTAAGTGAAGGATCAATAACAATCTATGGATAGAAGGGATCCAACGGTCCTTCCAAAACTTAACATTGTGACCCGATTGGATTTGCCAACGCAATCCTTGTTCAAAGAGATCTCTGCCTTTGAGAAGACTAGTCAATGCCCACGAGGCATTTAGATCTTTTATAGCTTGCATGGAAGATGAGTGAGGGTAGTAGAGGCCCTTGATTATTATTGCCCAGAAAGAAAGTGGATTGGAAATGAGTTTCCATCCTTGCTTTGCAAGTAGAACTTGATTAAAATCTTTGAAGTCTTTGAAACCCATCCCTTCTTGGAACTTAGGAGAAGTCATAGTTGACCATTTAGCCCAAGGGATTTCTTTGTTCTTAGGGACGCCTTTCTACCAAAATTACGAATTAGAGCATTATGCTTGGCACAAAAGGACTGAGAGAGATCAAAGCATGCCATAGCATATGAGGGGATGGATTGGATAACATACTTGAGTAGGATCTCCTCTCCAACTTGAGACTAACAATTTTGATTTCTACTTATGCATTTTAGCTAAAACCCTTTCAAGAAGAAATCCAAAGGCTTTCCCGTTCGATTTGCCCCACGAAGCAGGAAGACCTAGATACTTGGTTTTAGGATTAGCTTGAGAGACTCCCAGAATATGACAGATATCATTGTGCAGATTGAAGGGAGTATTAATAGAAAACAAACCTCCTGATTTGTCAATGTTCATAATCTAGCCATATACTTCACTGTATACATGGAGGATATTCAAAATGCCTTGACAGTTAGTGTTAGTGGCCTTAAAAAAGAGTGTGGCATTGTCTGCGAATAAAAGGTGTGATAGGCAGGGATAAATTCGTCTCATCTTGAGGCCTGATATGGAATTGTTGAGCACTATTGTGGGTGATAAGTTTCGAGAGCATATTTGCTGCCAATAGGAATAAATATGGCGATAATGGGTCACCTTGACGAAGCCCATAAAATGGGGTAAAGAAGATTCTATTTTCTTCATTTTGTGAAGACTGAAAAGGCGACAATGGTAATACATTCCATAACCGAATGCACCCATTTAGAAGGAAATCCCAATTTAAGAAGAATTGCTTTCGAAAAATCCCATTGGATCTGGTTGTAGGCTTTTTTGAAATCCACCTTCATAGCAATATACCCTTAGCGGCTAGACTTCTTAAGCTTGAGAAAGTGAAAGGGCTCATGAGCTACCAAAATGCTATCCTAGATAAGGTAGCCGGGGACAAAAGCTGCTTGTTGAGAAGAGATGAGTTGCTTGATACCCTATTTCAGCCTATTAGCCAACAACTTCGTAATAATCTTCATGAAGAAGTTACAAAAACTTATGGAACAATATTGGCTAAGAGATTCTGGAGCAGCCACCTTAGGTATGAGGATTAAATTGGTATGATTGATTTCTTTAAGAAAAACACCACTATGAAAGAAACTTTCCACTGCCTTACAAACCTCAGAGCCTACCACATCCCAATGCCGTTGATAGAACATTCCTAGGGAAGCTTTCAGACCCGGGAGCTTTTAAAGGGCCTAATTGAAAGGTTGCACTTTTGATTTCAAAGTCTAACATTGGTCAGAGAAGAGCTTCATTCATTTAGTCTATTACTAAAGCGCTGACTACAGATAGAGCATCCTCAAAATTCCTTGGACTCATTGCCCTAAATAGACTTGAGAAGTACGTGTTAAGGTGGACATTGATAGCATTATCCGTGTTCAATCATTTACCTGAGTCATCTTTCAATTTGACTAATTGGTTTGTCTGGCTACATTGAGTAACAGATACATGGAAGAAGGTAATATTTCTATCCCCAAAGCTAAGCCAGTTAATTCGAGAGCACTGGTGTTGGAACATCTCCTCACGAAGTAAGTCCAACTCCATTTCCTCTTGAATAAAACGAATCTATGAGTCAATATGATCAGATAAAAGAAGCTGTTGAAGACGAAGAAGATTGGACTTCAAATGTTTCAATTTGGCCCTATTGTCCTTGAATTCATGTTTACTTCATTCTGTAAGACCTTGTTTGCACTGCTGAAGCTTTTGAGCGACCTTAGACATAGGTGTTCCTGATTGAAATTTCATCAAATTAGTGCGAATGATGTTGACACAGTCTGGGCTAATGGCCACATAGACTCAAACTTAAATTGATAAGGCATTTTCTTAGGAAGGACATGACAATGAAACAACAGTGGACAATGGTCTGATCCTAGAAAAGCATCGTGATGTACCTGAGCAAAAGGAAAACGCAACCTCTAGCTAACAGTTGCTAAGGCCTTATCTAGTCTTTCCCTTAAATGGTGTGATCCTATTTGATTGTTAGTCCAAGTTTAAAGGGCATCCTTAAATTCCAAATCCATAAATTTGCAAGTTGACAAAAGGTGTTGAAAGTGTTCCATATGAGAGTTATTACAAGGTACAGAGCCATGTTTTTTCCACGACATGCCAACTTCATTAAGGTCTCCAATACATAACCATGGATAAGAATTTTCCCCAGCAATTTTTTGCAAGTATTTCCAAAACTCTCTTTGGTTAGTCCATCTTGGTGGACCATAAACAAATGTAGCAAGCTAATCAGATAACCTTGCATCCTCAGATATAATACATTTGAACAAACTAGGAGATTTGTATCTAACTTGAATGTTAACCTCATCAAGCCACCATAGTGCAAGGCGTCCTGAGGGCCTATAAGATCAACGTAGTTTTTATTCAGAAAGCAAAGCTGACGACGAAGATCTTCTAACTTTGAGTGCTTATTTTTTGTCTCTATGAGAAAGATTGTCTTTGAGTGATGGGTTCGGCACAACCCTTGTAAGATCTGGAATGTCAGGGGTCCACCAAATTCCCTGACAATTCTAGCTGAGAATTAACGTGGCTCTAATGGTTGTTTAGGGCTAGCCATTACCGCCTCTTTAATCATGATTACATCAAGGGGAGAATTGGAGCTAAGGGAATTACGGGTCTGAGACTCAAAAACAAAATGACTCACATTCACTAGGAAGGAAATAGTAGCCACCACTCATTTGTCTTCTTTTTGGATAGTAATTTCCACCAAAACCACTATGCCTATCAAACTGAGCTTGTCTACCATGAGAGAGGGGCTTAGCTAATTTTTTAGCCTTCGTGAATTCATGAGCAAGCAAGACAGTTAGAGAAAGGAGAGGATGAGAGAACAAGATCCCTAGCTTCCGTAGATCAGGGGGTGCTTAGCTCTCAGAAGTTTGGAAGAACGAGTTGGAGAGGAAAGTTCTTCTTGATTCGTTCTTTTCAAAGAAAGTGTTTAGAAGAACGAGTTGAGGAAAGAAAGCTTTAAAAAAGCACAAGTCTAGAGTATAAGAAGGGCCAATGGACAGGGGTAATGGGCCTAGAGTTTGAAGCACATTGATCATATTGGTAAGGCCCAGCCTAAGAAAGGGCTTTTGAGGAACTTCTTTTTGTGGAATATTAGGTAGTTCAGTTACAGTAAATAGGCCCACTAGTTGGTTGAAAGGGCTCAGAGTTTAGGTTAGGCAAATAGTCTTCGTGGGCTTGGTTTAAGGGCTTATCTCGTAAATTAGGGACATAGATCAGGCCTAATGAGTTGTCATGTTCCAGGAGAAGGCAAAATCCCATTGGGATCCACCTGAGTCTTTGTAATAACGGTTAAGACACGTAGTTCTTGGGAAGGGGTACCACCTTCAGCAGGGGTTGCAGTAGATCGTGTGCATATTTTGTCACTAGTACAAGAAATGTATCAATGTTGTACTATATCCTTGAGGGGAGTGGGAGACTTAGTATCACATGCTGACGGGGGGTTTTGGGGACTTGGTAGGTAAGCTTTGCCGGCGAAGAGAGGAAGACTCGCAACCAGAACTATTCGCCTCCCTTAGCCGATACTGCCTTACAGAGGGTGACCATAAGTTTCTAGCAACTCATATTCTAAGCTTAGGCCAATAGCCAAACAATCGCCTCTGCTCCTTGATAACAAATTTGTAGATCTTATTATCATGACCCAAATGTCCACAGTCGTAGCAATAGTCAGAAAGCTTCTCAATTCTAAAAGAGGCCCAAATGTCATTACCTACATGAGGGCTTTTGAGCTAGACTCCTCTTGGAAGAGAAGCTAGAGTATCCAACTCCACTCTAATTCGAAGGACCGATTAAGACGGAGTCCTTCTTGGTGGGCTTCCATCTGAACCAACTTCCCAATACACCGAACAAAAATCTCACTAGTTTGCTTCATCATGTTATGGAAGGGAAGACCATGCACTTGCACCCAGAAAGAGCACTATTGGAAATCCATTTCTTTAGCTGTTTGGCCTAGTAACGGTGATCAAAGAATAAGAGGGCCATCGCTAAGGATACGATTATGGTCATCTTCATTTAAGAAATGGAAAAGGAAGATGTTATCCATCTAAGGAAAGATGGTAAAAGACCCACAAACCTTCCAAGCTCCAGTGATAATGGAGGAAACAACATTTTTGTTGAGAACAGTAGAAGCTAAGATTTTTTCGATTAAACAAATAGTAGAAATGTCATTTATAGACACCCCATTTTTTACCGCCCTTACGACTTGGGCGCAACTGCTTACACACCCAATGATGAATTTATATATGCTTGTCAAGTGCTCGAAGTCCTCAACAAAATGCCACAGCTTTGAGCCTTCAAACCCTGCACACCTTTTTTGCCTTGTTTTGGACCAAAACCATAGTTTTTCAAGCTTGAAAAAAAAACCTAGGACCTACCGGCCACCATTGTGCGCTGCCGGCCATTGGTGTGGCCTGCCAGCCACAATTAGTGGCATGCTGACCACTTGTGTGTTTTTGTAGATATTTTGGTCAGCTATGCCAGCTGTTTCCACAGATGCACGCACTTGCCTACACGTGTACGTATTGATATTTCTAAGGGAGTTTCATGTTTTTCTATATATAGAAGACCTCCCCTTCCATTTTTTAGGGTTGAACATTTTGGACCAAAATTATCTCTCTCTCTCTCTCTCTCTCTCTCTCTCTCTTTTACAAATTCTTTAGCCTTTGCCTATACACTCTAAACCAAACCTTGTGGTATTTGAGTTGAGACACTTTTGAGCTTACTTTGAACTCTTGAGGGTGTGTAAGTGTTGGTTTAACACTTAGAAAAGGTTCTCATTTTCAAGAGGTATAAGTCTTGGCTTATTTCTTTGCTTTATTTGCTATTTTGTCTACTATTTTTAGATTGATTTTGGGCTGTTTATACTCTGTATTTTTGGGCTGAAACTTATGGTTTAAGGCCATTAGGGGTAGAGGGGTGGATCACCCTTCTTTGTACCTCATTTCTTAGGCCTTTGCCCTCGTGTTTCCCACCTCTTTGTCAACTTTTTTTGATCTTTTAAATACTAAATCTCAGAGCTTTTTCAGTAGCTAAAATCATGTTTTGAAGTCCCAAAAATGGAAGAGGTAGCCTTCCCTCCTTGTGCTTGCTTACTAGCTTAACATGCCTCATGTTTTAGCTTATTGTTCTAGCTATTTTTGTCTTAATTCTGGCATGTTTTAGGACTGTTTTAGAATTGTTTTAGGACTTTTTTGGTTGTTCATTGCATTTGAGCTTTGTATAACATGCTTGTAGTGTAATTGCCCTCATAGGCTTGGTGGTTTAGGCCTTAGCCACCAACCTATTTGAGTTGATAGCATTTGTTTATGGCTTTCCATACTTGTTTTCACCTTTAATCACCTCTGCAACCTCCCTCATTTCTTGGCTTTTGCTTTGCTTTGAAAGTTGTTTCAAGCTACTTGTTTGTTTAAGCTTGAGATTAAGGTCTTGTTCTTAATAGTTTAATCCCTTTTTGGGTTCATTACCAATGGCATGACACTTCTATCATGCCTGAAACAACTCTTGGTTTGATGCTCCTTTTCATTAGAGGACTTTTAAAGCTCACTTTTGGACTTAATTGAACTAAGGAATGGTTGGTAATTAAAATGAAGTAATCAAATTGGGACTAAAAATGGTGCAAGATAAAATCAACTTGGGTTCAATCGGACGTTAATTGAACCTATTGAGTCTTGAGTCGTTTCACACTCGTTAGTGATGTAAACGATTCAAGAGTCTAGGTCAACCGCTTCCCTTGATCAATCCATGATAAGGATGAGGTTTGAGAGTCTTTTATTGTGCATTTATTGAAATTGTACACCTTAGTTCATATGCCATCATGCAATGAAATTGCATCGATTGATGGCTTGTGGACTGAGCTTACCACTCCTTTGAGCTGTTTGATGATAAAGAGGGGTAAGATGTATAAACATACCTTAAGAACATCCTATTTTGTGCTTTGTATGCTTTATGTTGCAACAGGAGGAACAAAGCTTCAATGGCCGGCAAGCCACTATTTTTAGACTGCAAGTTACCATTTGTGGCCGGCCGACTGACCACCACTTCACTTTTGTCAAATTAAGCAGCAACTTTTTGGAACAGAATAGAGTAGAGGCTGGGGTGAAAAGATGTTCTACTGTGCAACAGAAGCATTCTGGCAGCAGAACAGTGGGCTTTTCGAGTGGAATTCCGTGCATGCATGAGCATTCCTCGCTTCCCGGGACTAATTAGTTAGCTTAGTTACTTCTTTTGGTTGTATTCATGTTGTAATAGTTAGTTAATTAGAATTTGTAATTAATTAATTAGTGTACTTACTTCGTTGGTTCTAATTAGTGTACTAATTAGCTAGAGTAGTTCATTAATTGTGATGTTGTAATAACTAGCTAGCGTAGTTAGTTTATTCAGTTTATAATAATTAGTTAATTCGTCTTGTAATAGCTAGTTAATTAACTTAGCTAGTTAGTTTATTCGGACCCTCCTATGCGATGGCACAGTTGTAATAATGTGTATGTCTTCCAACCCCACTTTTTTCTTCCTTTTATTTACTTGCTTATGATGGTTAGTTTAGGGCATCATGTTTTGTTTAGCATCTTCTCATGCCTTGCATCCATTGTCTTGCATACATTGGGCTCAGGCACATCATTCTAACTTGCATTGTTAGTTAACACTTCTTTGAATACGTGCTTAGACCGTATGCTATCAAATTGATCATATGCCATATTAGTAGCCAAGCCTAGTAATTGCATATCGCATGTGTTGCATTAGTCATAATTGCATAGTTAGGATCATGCATTATTCAAACTCTGTCATCTTTTTTGGCTCGGAGTACTAGGTGAGTTTTTATTTGTTTTAGCATATCGTATAAGTGTGATTGTCACTGATGTCAAAGCATGTTCACCTATAAGGCTAAGTGCTTAAATGATAAACTGTTTGAATGCCTGTGGATGAAGGCCAATTGCTTGAATTAGAATAATTTGAGTATGTTCATATGCGATCATTTTTTCAAAGTGGTACATATTCGAAACAATTTTCAAAACAAACTATGAAATCAAATGTTCAAATTCTTGCAATTAGTCTATACCTTGTGTGCGCATCACATAATAAAGTTAGCCTAATAATCGAAACAAGAGCATATTATGTAAATAAGATTTACATCATGATTAGTAGAGGCCGATCTTTGATCGGGCGAGCGGAGGTGCTCGATTCATGACCTTCCTCTCTCATACCTAAGTTCCTGAGCTGAGATAATCTTGGTGATGACGGACACGTGGCCTTTGGCACGAGTCATGGGTTTCCTAAATTTTTCAAAAACATTTAGGTGGTGACTTTGTATCTAGCAAAGCAGTTCATTTTTGGAAATTTGATTCAAAATTGATTTTCCAAAAGATTTGCCAGATTTGGACTCTTTGGTGTTTATTTATTCCATATTGCACTTGTGAGATCAGATTTAGAACTGTGGGAGTTTGACACTGTAGGGCTAGTCATCTTCCGAAAGGAGCGTGAAGAGTTGAGTTACAGTTTCTAGTGACTCTGCTGGAGAAATTAGAGAACTTGACTCAAACTTCATGATGTGAAATTTTATCTACATTTATATGTTTTTTGCATTTGCATTTGCATTGGTGCGCTTAAGTCACTATTTGACGGTTTGCTGGAGGCTCACCTAAAAAGCTTGCCAAAAGACTGACTAGTTGTGGGCTTTGCCATGTTAGGAACACAACCCTCAGATCTGGACTACCGTTGTACCGCTTGATCCTCTTTTCACTTCTCGGTGTTAGGTGTGAGAGGTATATTAGGTAGTCTTGCTGAGGTATTCCTTTGGCCATTTGGCCTAGCTGCATATAGTAAAATCATAGAGACTGTTCCAAACTAGGACATGATGCTCTCCTATATGCAGGATGATGTGATACCACTTGTTTGAATAGTAAAGCCGTAGATCACACCAAAGCTAGGACAGGGAAACCCTAACCTCTCATAAGGGTGTTTTGAATGCTTTTGTGCAAAATGTGAAATCTTTGGAAATGAGTAATGTAATCTTGGGAGAGTCTTAATCTTGAGGCGATTCCTTTCAAAACTTGAGGGTCATATTAGAATAAGAATTTGGGTCGAAATCCAGGGGTTTGTGTTTGATATGGGTGAATTTTTAGCAAGACCAAAACCAGGACCAAAAAAAATTGTATCTTGTTTTGCTTTAACTAGTATATCCAATACCCTGATCTGATGAGGCATTGGTTTTTAATTCCAGGCTTACCTAAGCTAGAGAAAGAGCAATACCTACTTTAACCCAGTACAATCCATCTAATCCCAGAAAACAACCTACTCAGCAAAGGTCCAGTCCATTTGACCCCCAAAAAAGCCAACTTAGAAAAGATCCAGCCAATGCCAAAAGACCCACTCTGAAAAAATCCAATCAGTCAAACCCATATAGACTAATCCAGTTTAGATACATCAAGTATAACGGGGTCAAAATCAGTCAGCTCTCAACTTACACCCATCCATTTCCCCGATTGCCAACTTAGCAAATGCATGATGGCTTACAGTCCGGAAGACGTTGTGGCCATGATAGTGGTGTTAAACCAGGGAATCACTATGCAGGATGAGACCAATGCTGAAATGCAATGCCCATTTGGGGCGTCTACTACACATCTAGTCCTAGGCCCCTAGCCGAACTTTGACCCACCTCCGCCAGCTGAAGATTTGCACAGCCCAGATCCTCGAGGAGGGTTGACTCAAGCTCGAGTTGTCAGACCCTTGGTGCAGCCTAATGAGGGGCTTTATCTCCTTGATATTAATGATCTTGACCCAACCTTTGTTAAAATGTGCTAACCTTGAGAAGCAATTTAAAAAGGCACAGGGATTTAACTCTATTCTCAACATTAAGGATAGGTACATCGAGGCTACCGTAAGGCTCCCAGACAGATTCAAAATGCCACACATTGACCGTTTTGACGGGTCTGGAGATTCTATGGTACATATCCGGCATTTCTTGGATGTCTTGAAACCAATGGGTTTGACTAAGCCTTAGAAACTCTCTCTGTATATAAGAACCTTGTCGGGTATAACAGCCACTTGGTACGCCAAGTTGGAGGATAAAGTGAAGCAAAACTAGAAAGAATTGGCTGAGGCGTTTGTCAATCAATATTCTTACAATACCCAAATTGAAATGACCAACCAAGAGCTTGAAGCAACCCACAAGAATCCTGGAGAACCTTTTGTGGAATTTGTTGCAAGGTGGAGAGCAAAGGCATCACAAATGACAGATTGACCTTCTAAGAGGGACCAAGTGCGGATAGTGGTGCAGAACCTTGAGTATGATATGTTGCAAAAGTTAATAGTTGCTCCACTATTCACTTTCAAAAATTTGCATGAATTTGGGGATTTAGATTGAGAGTGCATTTAACACAGGGATTATTCCCAGAACAAGCGAACCAATAAGGAGGGTGTTTTTTGGGAATACCAATGTTGGCAGTAGCACTATTCCCAAACCTATTGAACTCAATACCGTTGTCGCCACTCCCAAACTGCCGGCTTATTTGCCAATACAAGCCCACAAACAGCCGGCCTAACCTGAGCTCAAGGCAGAACTTTCACCCCCCTCTACATGAGCTTAACTAGTGCACTAAAAGTCCTCATAGAAAAAGGATATCTCAAACCCCTTGATCCCCAACCTCTTCTTGACCCACTCCCTGCTAGACATAACCCCATAAAATACTGTGCGTACCATCAGTTGCGCAGTCATGGCACCGATCATTGCTACCGCCTTCGTCACGAGGTTTAGAATCTCATCGACAACCTAACAATAACTCCATATCAAGAACTCAATGTTACCACCAACCTACTTCCATCCGTGACCAAGTATCTCCTGCCCACCTTAACCTTATCCATTCACTACTTCCTACCTTCAACCCTATCATATATATCACTTCCGGCCTATTTACCCAAGCCTGAGGTGTTCATTCCAGAAAGTACTGATTTGTGCATGATAGATGCGCCCAATCCAGTTCGGGTACACCAAAAACGCCAAATGGTCAAACCCATTACTACTGAGATGTTGGGAATGATTGAAGACCTTCAAGGAACGATGGCAGATTTAACATTTGGGGTTTTGATCCCGTCAAAAAGCTTCCCCAATCTTGGGCTGAACCGCAGTTGAAGAGGGCCAACCCGAATCTATCTCAAGTTTGGGTGATGACTGATCAACAACAAATGGGCTTCATTTCGATATAGCCACCTAATCCCTTGGCCAAGTAGAAGTAAGTTGTAAGAACAAGACTGGGACAAGTATTGATCCCTATGCACAACTTTGGTGGGCTATTGAGACTTTGAAGGTCAAAGGGTTGAACAAGCAGCAAGTTCTTAAAGTTTTTGCAAAGACTGTGGATGACACTTTTGTCGCTCTGGATGAGAGCATTTTGAATTAGGGGGCAAACAATGAAAATGGATGCTTTACCAGAAACACCCATCCTAATTCCAGTCCCAAGCCTATGAATACTCAGCCAACACCCGCCAACCCATTTGCCAATATTTCTAAACCTAATGCTCCTTGCTCCAAAAATCGAACTTTCACCCAACTCCATATGAGCCTAACCTGTGCATTGAAGGTACTGATGGAGAAAGGGTATCTCAAACCGCTCAATCCTTGACCTCTCCTAATCCTCTCCCACCTAAATATGACCCTACCCAATATTGCACATTTCATCAGCAGTACGGTCACCATACTGACCGTTGCTTTCGCCTTTGCCATGAAATTCAAGACCTGATTGATAATAAGGTCATCACCCCACCTGAAAATCCCAAAACTGTCAATAACCCTCTCCTTGACCGCAATAGATTGCCACTCCATAACATAAAACTCACCCACAACTTGCCAACAACCAACCATTACCCTAGCCAACATAGCATACCCGCCAATGAGCCCAAACCCATTGTGTTCATTCTTGAATCTTCTGATTTCGATCTAAGCAAAAGGAACAACATCTTTGAAGAGATAGAAAGTTTACTTGATCTTGGTGAGTTCAAGCTTGATGAAGCAATGATGCCAGCACTGGTTGTTGGAATGATGAATCTTAGTCTCAACTAGGGTAATTATCAAAAGCACGTAGGAAGGACCTTCTGAACTAGAGGCATGGTGTGAAAAAGCAATTGTTTTGGTCAAGAAGATGTGTGTGTGGGGACAACGTAATTTATGGGATTCAATCTGTGAGACCCAATTTGAGAGTCAAAAATCAATCTTTTTGGGTATGGATGTGTATTTCTAAATTGAAAGCAGGTCTGGACCATCCCATGGACTACTTGAAGTTGTTTTTGAAATTCTACAAATGGACTTGGAGAAGGGAAACCCCCTTTTGTCTCAGAAATGCTTATTTTGTTTTGAGTTATGTCTTGTAAATAGTTGTGTTGTGAGTGTTATTTTTTTTGTCTTTACTTGCATTGTTGTGTCAGTTGAGTCTTTTCCTTTGAGTCACTCTCGTATACCGTTAGGTCTTTATCTTTATAAGAAAGTGGTGAGTCAAGTTTCTGATAATTTATTGTGTTTATAGTGCTGCATGTGTGACCTTTTACAAATAGAAAAAGACTTTGAATTTGTTTTTGAATTTGTTTATGAATTTGTTTTTTGAATGAGATTATGTTAATAAGCATGAGTGTTGAAAAGGATCCCTCGAATGGTTTGAGTGAATTCTGACTTATCGACGCAAAGTCATTCATGATTTCAAAATTTTAAGCTGTTTCTTTTACAAAACTTGCAAAGATAGGTTTAGAATTGTTCATAGTATTTTACATTGTCCTGGGGATTCTCTTCGCCGTTAGGCGATGATTTTGGCAAGCACAAGGTGGCTTTCAGACCTGCAAGTACAAGGCAGATTTTAGACCTCACAAATCATAGAATTTCTTCCCTTGGTGTTTTCAGGAAAGAGAAAGGAAAAAGAAAAAAGAAAAAAAGAAGAAAAAAAAGAAGAAAAAAAAAAGAAAAGGAAAAAGAAGTCAATCATTAAGCCAGGGGCATCCATTGGAATGAAATCCAATCAACTGTGAGGAAGGGAACTTCTGTCTAAATTCAGGGAAGCCAATGCAAGAAGGCACCACATTGCGAGAAGAACTAACTCTGAAAATGGAGTGAAAAGAAAGGAAGAAGGCATGCATAAACAAATGGAGAACCAAGCTCAAATCATGGCAAAAGCTAGTTCTGGTGTTAGGGCACGGATGACTATTGATCAAATTCACCACAAGTGTGGTAACGCTATCCTTGAGAGGCTCGCTAGGCCAAAAACCTGAAAGGGCGACCTAGGCAAAAGTTAAAGAATGAAAAATGAGAAATCAAAAAAATATATAGCTCGCAAGGTTGAAAACCCCGAAGGGGCGACTTTGACAAAAGTTAGAGTGCAAAAAGAGAGTGTTAACACTCGAGTGAACCTCAGCCATGAACTACGTTGACCTGATTTCCATTCTTGGGATACGTAGGCAACTTCATCTTGAAGTTCAGTCTCAACCATATCTATCTCATTTATCTCGATCCAATCATCTTGCCCAATTCACGTTGTCAACTTCGCGTTAATCCATGAGCTACACCAACTGTTGTGCATATCATTTACTTGCGCTGGGTAAGAAGGAACTAGCTTCAATCAACAAGTGGAGTAATTTTCAATACTTGAACTTATCAGTAAAATCTCTAACTTGAGCAAAAAAGGAGAATCGAAATTGAGTCTTAAAGGGAGCATAAGTAATACAAGGGGCACTATGAGTGATCAGTTACCTTGACTCTTTTTTTCGCTTTTGGGTCAGTTGTGAGTTTTGTTGTGTTGTGCCTGATGTTTGTCTCGGTCTGTGCTCTTCATCAAGTCACCATAACTGTGTTTATCGCTCAAAAGCTCTCTTCATCGAGTCACCACAATGTGTTTGTCACTCAAAAGTGCTCTTCATCGAGTCACCATAACGTGTTTGTTGCTCAACTTCAATAGAGTGGCATAGGTCAAAATTCTATACACGAATGTTCGCTCCAAACTTGAAAACAAGTCCATGTGTGGAATTCATAAACGAGCTTGAGAGTGCCCATACAAGTGGCAACGCATTCATGATCAGTGTATGTGAGGAATCCGTCACTACTTCGGAGGGGACTAGAGTAAGTTCTAATATGTCAAAAGAGAAGCATGAGTCTAATTGTTTGGCAGCTGTTATAGGACCTGATGATCTCCATCGCACGTGCCTGTACAATGTTGAAAACAGTGGCCAGTGACTGGACACTAGGGGCAATATTTAGTGCATTTGATCGGGCCATCCATCGAACAAGGGGCATGAACCCAACTGGTGGCCAATGACTGAACACTAGGGGTAATTTTCAGTATATCTGATCGGTTCATCAATTGAACAAAGGGCATGAACCCAACCTTCCCAACCTTTCCTCAGTGTGCCAAAGCCATTTGTTGGGCACTTTTCCCTCGATTAGGGTAGTGTACCCCTATGTTGATTCTAATATGATTCAATTTTTGAAAGTTGTTTTCGACTATTTCAAAACTCTCTCGAGATTGCCATTTTCCCTCTGATTAATGCATGTGCTTTGGATTATGCTTGCATGCTTACACACTCTGGTTGAGTTGAACTGCGTGATTGGTTGCTTTTGCTCTTGACTTTGTTCTGCACTTAACAGAGTTTCATTGAGTTGCCTTCCGCGATGTTTTTCAAGTACATTTTAATGAGTTGTAGCAAGTTGCCCTGCACTCATTTCATAAGGTACATGACGCACTACTCTATGTATTGTTCATTTTCCTCTGCATACCATACGTCTGCACTTGTCTCGCACTGTTTTGTGCATTCTACGTTGCATTGCACTGTCTTGTGCACTTGTATCACATTGTTTTGTGCATCCAACTTGTATCGCATTGTTCTGTGCACCCCTGCATCGCACTGTCTGGTGCATCTATATCTGCATCGCACTATCTTGTGCACCCCAGTATCGCACTATTTTGTGCACCCTGTATCGCACTGTTTTGTGCACCTTGTATTGTACTATTTTGTGCACCTTTGCATCACACTGTTTTGTGCACCTTATATCGCACTATTTTGTACACCTGCATCGCACTATCTTGTGCACCCTATATTTCACTGTCTTGTGCACTTGTATCGCACGGTCTTATACAAACTTGCATCGCACTATTTTGTGCATTTAACCTACATCACACCTTTCACAGCACTGTCTTGTGCATTCACTTGTATCGCACTGTCTTGTGCACCTACCTCGCACTATCTTGTGCACTTGCATCGTACTATCTTGTGCACCCCGTATTGCACTGTCTTGTGCATTTGTATCTATTTCGTGCATTTCACTCACATCGCACTGTCTTGTGCACCCCTATATCGCACTTTCTTGTGCACCCTCGCTCGCACTGTCTTATGCACCTGCATTGCGCTATCTTACGCATTCACCCAGATCGCATTGTTTGTGTATTCACTTTGTATCGCACTATTTTGTGCACCTTGCATCGCAATGTTTGGTACATTCACCTTGTATCGTATTGTCTTGTGCACCCTCACTCGCACTGTCTTGTGCACTCACTGGGTCTAGGAGACCTTAAATCCTCTAAAGGTGTAATTCCTTTGGTGTTTGTCGTGCCCAAACGACTTCTGGCAGTCTGGTATAGCCACCTGACTATGTTTGTAGTGAGTTCTTAGGAGATCAACTGAGACGGTGAAAACTAGAGTTCGAATGGCCAAGGCCTAGAATGCAAAGGTTCAGGATTTCCAAGACTAAAGTCTAGTTTAAATACCCAGGGGTGTATCTTCGGCTTGAAATCTGTATAGCAGCCCCATACATTGAGGTAGCTTGTATGCGCCTCAATTTTGGATACTGAATCAACCTAGTCTGTCTTCCTGTTGGAGAATAGGGAAAGTTGTAAACATAGCCAGGGAGAAAAGTAGTACCCATGGTTGGGAAGCGCAAGAAAGAAGTCTTAAAACCAAGAAGAAGCGGAAAATCCCCAACAACATGAGATGAGTCATCGCAAATTGCCCTCGCTAGGTACTTTCTAAGGCACCACTTCCTAGCTGCTACATTATATCTATTATTATCTATTATCTCTATTGCATTGCATATAGCATCTATAGCATGCATTTACCCCTTTGTCCATTACATCCATTACCTTATACCATTTTATCGCCTGCATCCTTTCATGTTAAGCTTAGTTTGGCATGTGCTCATATCTTTCCCTCGTTGAAACATGGTTCTGTCATGTGTAAGTACCCATGCTGCGTTGAGGCCAATATTGAGGGTGTCAACACCTTTTATGTATAAGATGTGGTTTGTTTTGTGTCCAGGCTTTTCTAGGTAAGATGTGGTTTGGCCTACGCCTTATTTACTGCATCTATTGTATCCATTGCATCATACTTTGTCTTGTTTAATTCAGCATTTAGGGTCATTATCTTTTCCCAGTAAATCATTCCTCACCTATAACATACCACCCAATTACTTGTACTCTTTCTCTTTCTACGAAAAACATAGTTTTGCATGTGCCCGTACCCCTTTCACATTGAAACATGGTTCTGTTATGTGTGAGCATCCATACTGCGCTGAGGCCAGTATTGAGGATGTAGGCACTTAGCTTGTGTTAGGCGTTGTTTGGCTATGCCCACTTCTTTTCTATATAAAACGTAGTTTGATTTTGCATCTCCATTTCTTTATGGTATTTGTGTGTTTTGCACTACTTGTGGTTTGATTATTTTGTTACATTGTGTGTCATTTGCATTTTGCCCCTAAACTACGCTGGTTTGAATCCTTGCAACAGGATACGTAGGCAACCCTCGAGTTCAACCAACTGCATCTGTATTTTATTTGTTTGCCCAAGTCTTATGGCCTTATCAAAATGGGTCGTCTTCAGGCTTTGACATTCACTCACGTCATGTCATGACTTCGAGCTATGTCAAAGAAGGGCAATTGTAGACAACCCATTTCTGACCGCCCTTACAACTTAGGCGCCACTGCTTGCACACCTAACGATGAATTTATTTATGCTTGTCAAGTGCTCGAAGTCCTTAGCAGAATGCCACAGCTTTGAGCCTTCAAACCCTGCACACCTTTTTTGCATTGTTTTGGACCAAAACCATAGTTTTTCAAGCCTGAAAAAAACATGTGACCTGTCAGCTACCACTGTGGGCTGCCGGTTACCAATGTAGGCTGCCGGCCATTAGTGTGGCCTGCCGACCACTTGTGTGTTTTTGCAGATATTTTGGCCAGCTGTGCCAATTGTTTCCACAGATGCATGCACTTGCCTACACGTGTATGTATTGATATTTCTGAGAGAATTTCATGTTTTTCTATATATAGAAGACCTTTCCTTCCATTTTTTAGGGTTAAACATTTTGGAACAAAATTATCTCTCACTCTCTCTACAATTCTCTCTCTCTCTCTCTTGTGCAAATTCTTAAGCCTTTACCTATACACTCTAAACCAAACCTTGTGGTATTTGAGCTGAGGCACTTTTGAGCTTACTTTGAACTTTTGAGGGTGTGTAAGTGTTGGTTTAACACTTAGAAAAGGTTCTCCTCTTCAAGAAGTATAAGTCTTGGCTTATTTCTTTGCTTTATTTGCTATTTTTCCTACTATTTTTAGACTTTCTTTGGTTGTTTATACTTTGTATTTTTGGGCTGAAACTTGTGGTTTAAGGCTATTAGGGATAGAGGGGTGGATCACCCTTCTTTGTATCTTATTTCTTAGGCCTTTGCCCTTGTGTTTCCCACCTCTTTGTCAACTTTATTTGAGCTTTTAAATACTGAATCTCAAAGCTTTTTTAGTGGCTAAAATCATGTTTTGAAGTCCCAAAAATAAAGGGGGTAGCCTCCTCTTCTTGTGCTTGCTTGCTAGCTTAACATGCTTCATGTTTTAGCTTATTGTTCTAGCTATTTTTGTCTTAATTCCAGCATATTTTAGGACTGTTTTAGAATTATTTTAGGACTATTTTTGGTTCTTCATTGCATTTGAACTTTGTATAGCATGCTTGTAGTGTAATGGTCCTCATAGGCTTAGTGGTTTAGGCCTTAGCCACCAACCTATTTGAGTTGATAGCATTTGTTTATGGCTTTCCATACTTGTTTTCACCTTTAATCACATCTGCAATCTCCCTCCTTTCTTGGCTTTTGCTTTACTTTGAAAATTGTTTCAAGCTACTTGTTTGTTTAAGCTTGAGATTAAGGTCTTGTTCTTGATGGTTTAATCCCTTTGCGGGTTCATCACCAACGGCATGACACTTCTGTCATGCCTAAAACAACTCTTGGTTTGATGCTCCTTTCCATTAAAGGACTTAAAGCCCACTTTTGGACTTAAAATGAAGTAATCAAATTGGGACTAAAAATGGTGCAAGATAAAATCAACTTGGGTTCAATCAAACGTTAATTGAACCCATTGAGTCTTGAGTCGTTTCATACTTATTAGTGATGTAAATGATTCAAAATTCAAGGTCAACCACTTCCCTTGATCAATCCATGATAGGGAGGAGGTTTGAGAGTCTTTTATTGTGCATTTATTGAAATTGTACACCTTGGTTCATATGCCATCATGCAATGAAATTGCATCGATTGATGGCTTGTGGACTGAGTTTGCCACTCCTTTGAGCTGTTTGATGATAAAGAGGGATAAGATGTATAAGCATACCTTGAGAACACGCTATTCTGTGCTCCGTATGCTTTTTGTTGTAGCAGAAGGAACAAAGCTTCAGTGGCCGGTAGGCCACTATTTTTGGACGGCAAGCTACCATTTGTGGCCGGTCGGCCACCACTTCTGGCCTGCCGACCACTTTTGTCAAATTAAGGAGCAACTTTTTGGAACTGAACATAACAGAGGCTGAGGTGAAAAGATGTTTTACTGTGCAACAGAAACATTCTGGCAGTAGAACAGTGGGCTTTTCGGGTGAAAATCCGTGCATGCATGAGCATTCCTCGCTTCCCGAGGCTAATTAGTTAGCTTAGTTACTTCTTTTGGTTGTATTCATGTTGTAATAGTTAGTTAATTAGAATTTGTAATTAATTAATTAGTGTACTTACTTCGTTAGTTCTAATTAGTGTACTAATTAACTAGAGTAGTTCATTAATTGTGATGTTGTAATAACTAGCTAGCGTAGTTAGTTTATTCAGTTTATAATAATTAGTTAATTCGTTTTGTAATAGCTAGTTAGTTTATTCAGACCCTCTTGCGCGATGGCACAATTGTAATAATGTATGTGTCTTCCAACCCCACTTTTTTCTCCCTTTTATTTACTTGCTTATGATGGTTAGTTTAGGTCAGCATGTTTTGTTTAGCATCTCTCATGTCTTGCATGCATTAGGCTTGGCACATCATTCTAACTTGCATTATTAGTTAACACTTCTTTGAATACGTGCTTAGACTATATGCTATCAAATTGAACATATGCCATATTAGTAGCCAAGCCTAGTAATTGCATATCGCATGTGTTGCATTAATCATAATTGCATAGTTAGGATCATGCATTATTCTAACTCTATCATCTTTTTTGGCTTAGAGTACTAGGTGAGTTTTTATTTGTTTTAGCATATTGCATGAGTGTTGCAATGTCAAAGCATGTTCACCATGAGGCTAAGTGCTTAAATGATAAACTGGTTGAATGCTTGTGGATGAAGGCCAATTGCTTGAATTGGAATAATTTGAGTAATGTTCATATGCGATCATTTTTTCAAGTGGTACATATTCAAAACAATTTTCAAAACAAACATGAAATCAAATATTCCAATTCTTGCAAATTAGTCTATACCTTGTGTGCGCATCACATAGTAAAGTTAGCCTAATAATAGAACAAGAGCATATTATGTAAATAAGATTCACTATCATGATTAGTAGAGGCCAATCTTTGATCGGGCAAGCGGGGGTGCTCAATTCATGACCCTTCCCCACTTGTACCTAAGTTCCCGAGCTGAGACTAATCTTGGTGATGACGGACACGTGACTTTTGGCATGAGTCATGGGTTTCCTAAATTTTTCAAAAACATTTAGATGGTGACTTTGTATCTAGTCAAAGCAATCCATTTTTGACAATTTGATTCAAAATTGATTTTTCAAAAGATTTATCGAATTTGGACTCTTTGGTGTTTATCTATTTCACATTGCACTTGTGAGACCAGATTCAGAACTGCGGGAGTCCGACACTGTAGGCTAGTCTTCTTCCGAAAGGAGCGCTGAAGAGTCGAGCTTGAGGAAAGAAACGCCTTCATGAAGGACAACCTCTCCTTGGCCTCAGGTTGAGGAGCTTGACCAAGCCATTTAGGGCCAGTAGCTAAAGGGTAAAAAGTGGCTAGGTGAGAGAGGTAAAACAGAGGTTGGAAAAAAGGGAAAGAGGAGAGATGTTCGGAAAATTTTAGAAATGAATGAGAATTAACTACATTTGAATAAAATGATGCAATCCTTCATGGCATTTATTCGTATGAAAGGGTGTGAACTCAAGAGACATGATCATTCTAAAGGTCACGAGTACTTTCGATAAATGCCATTCCATCCCATGGCATTAATGCATAAGTTAAAGAAGTTTTAGGATTCATACATTATGTCTAATCAAGTATATAAGAGAGAGTGTATGGCACAAATTGGTTCACTGTACAGACAAAAAGTTGTGCAATTTTTGTGTGTGGTGATCGTTGTATCTTGGAAGTAGGACGCCCATCAATAGCAAGCACCATAGGTGAAGGCGGATTTTTTGTTTTAAAGACATAGTGTTTAAACACTAGATTCGATTACAATCTGTACTAAGTGTATAGAATTTCTGTAAAAAATTTCTTATATTTTATTTTATATTTATTTGTATTTTATTTAATTTTTTCAAAAATATTTTCTTACAGGAGAGACAGACGAAAAGGAGGGAGAGGTGAGAAGACAAGAGTCTAGTTCGAATCCTAGGAGAAAAGGTTAATGAGAGAGCGGGAGCGAGAGTGAGAGCTTGCTCGCTCTCATTCTAGAGAGAGAAAAATCCAGAGTTGGTTGCTTCTTCTTCTTCTTTTTCTTTTTTTTTCTTTTTTTTTTCCTACATAGTATGAACTTAGTAAAATGCATTGAGTAAAAGTATCTTCAATGGTCATTGTCTTTTGGCTTCCAACAATGTAAAAAAAAGTCATTTTTTTATTATACCACTTGAATCAAATGGAGCTACATATTGATTAGTGGGTTCATTGAACCCACTCAACTTTGAATCTCATTTAGAATTATATTATACTAGCATATTATCCATGCTATTTACGAAATAAAATAATATATTAGTTATTAAAAATATGATAATTATATTTAATTTTTTATATTTTGTCTCACGTAAATAAAATTTTATATATAAGTTTAAGGATTTTCTTTGAAATGTTCATTTACTATAATATATAGTATAGATACATTAAAAGCTTTTTTATTGATAAATCCAATTTAGAGGTGTTCTATTCCAATAAGTCCACAAAGGAAAGTTATAACCTAGTTAGTCCCATGTGTTTATACTTTTATTCCATAAGGTCCTTTTTTCCTGATTAATATTTTTTGTTAGACTATTATACCCTTATATCTATTATTGATATATATTATATACAAGAATGATATATATATATATATTTCCCTTTGTTTTTGTTGTGGTAGGGTTTCGTTCCTATAGAAGAAAAGACGACGACATAGAGTTTGTGGTTGTGTTTTGTTATGGTAGAGTTTCATTCCTGTATGAGAGAATTGAATCAAATGAACAAATGAGATGGCTTACAAACTTGTTTAGTCGATTGATTGAAACCCACATTCGACTGGATTGAATCGAAGGGAAAGAGGAGATAGAGGAGTTTGCGCTCTGTTTCTGATTTTTATGTCAATTAGTGTGAATGTTTACATTTCATATGGTTTTTCTTTCAGATGATGTTCTTCTTTTTCACAATTGTTAAAATTATTGCCCACCAAGTGTTTGATTATATATTCAAATGAGAAATTCAACAGACAAAGTTGTTCCCATTAGAAACAACATCTCCAGTGATATTTGCTTGGGTTAGTGAACATGATAATGTTATTGTCATTGATTTTGATTTTTTGTTATTGGATTTCAATGTAGCAATGATTTTTTGTGATTCATAATGTGTCTGATATAAAAATGATATAAATGTTCATATTATTAATCAGTGTTAATATTCACATAAATTTGAATTGAAAATTTGTCATGTGAATATTAGAAACATTCATGTGAATAGTCACTATGATAATATGGAATGATGATATTAAAGTTCACATCAAAATCGCATTGCCTTCATATCACATTAAGCCAATGATTATGTGTACACAATTGTAAAGCAGCTAACAACAACATAAAGGTTCACATCGATTTTTTAATCTCTAAAAATATGACTACATTAGCATTGCATTAACCATAAACCATATTTCTGTGTGTACATAAACATGAAGTGTACATTTATGCACAATTAGATTATTGACTGTGAATGTTAATATCACGAATAAAACATCAAATAAATTAATTTAGTTACATTAAGTCAATGGTTATGTGTACATAATTATAAGACAACATAAATCAATGTGAATATTAACATTGACTTTCTAGTAGCAAATATTATGACAACATATCATTGTATCTTATTAAGCACAATCAAAATAACTAATTGTAGTTCTTTTGTCCAAGATATTCTAATATTTACAAAATCGCAAATGATGTAAATTCATATTCATATTTAGAACATTGTTTGATCAACTGTCATTGTGTGTAGTCAATATTCTTTTTTGATATATTTGTGGATGAATCATACACCCTACATTTGTAAAATGTGAATATTAACATCTGTAGCTGATCACAGTAAACATAAGACATATTTTAAACATTCACATTAATTGAAAATGGGCATTAACATAAATTACGATGTCATTCACACCAATTTCTGATATGTTTGTTCATGGGTTGTACACCTAATTAATGTATAATGTGAATATTAACATATGTAGTCAACCACAGTATGATGTGAATATTCACAATGCAATAAAAATGTGAAAATTCGCATTACTTCTCATATATTTGCGCGTAGATCATACACCTAATTAATGCATAATGTGAATATTAACATCTTTAGTCAACCACAATAAACATAGGACATAATTTGAACATTCACATTTATTGAACATAAATTATGATACAAACTTCAATATAAGAAAACAGATGTGAATGTTCACAGTTTATATTGTTTAGCACACGCAACACATCAACACCAAATATACCATCAAAACGCATAAGTCTGTGAGAAGTATATCATTGATTTATATATATGTTGTCAAGTGTTTTCAACTACAAGTTATCAAAATTACCCACACAAAAAAATAAATAAATAAATAAAAAATAAAAAATAAAAAAATCTAGCACTGTATTTTGGTATAGCTAGTGTATGGTGGACAACCCCAACTAACGAATAACAGAGTTTGCCTCAAATAGTCCAGCTGAGGATCCCAAAGCTTGGTGCTTGTTATCAGTTTTACTAAGCCTATAATGTTTGATTGATAATTAACATGCCGCATGTCAATGTGGGTGTTGCTCTCTAAAGGCATGCTCTCTTCTTTGACATGATACTCCTTCTCTTCCTCTTTGTGCAAAATTT
The DNA here is from genome assembly GCA_022316695.1 of Camellia oleifera. Classification (NCBI taxonomy): domain Eukaryota; kingdom Viridiplantae; phylum Streptophyta; class Magnoliopsida; order Ericales; family Theaceae; genus Camellia; species Camellia oleifera. Next base: position 187,915,987 of record CM039309.1, read on the forward strand.
AGATGCAACATCTGTTACATAGGCATGCACAAATAGTGAGTGTTTATATGAATATTAAATTTGATTTCAATAGAATTGGTAGGGTAGGCATGCACATTAACATCAACACATCATTAGTCAATATGGATATTCACATTCAACGATATTCATATAAGCAAAAGCAACAAAGTACTATTTAGGTGACAAACATAATAATGTGAACATTCACATCATTAGAGATGTGAGATGTGAATGTTTACATTACTGCTAGGGTACAAATAGGAGTGGTCATACCGAATATTAATATTTACACATCCATATAATATTAGGTATGTCTATGTGTATAGAAGAGAATATTAAAGTTCACATCAACATTTGGTTATAACAATTAACAGTAAGACAATGATTATATGTACACATTTATAAGCAAATAGCACTAATGTGAATATTCATAGTGGCTATAAACAACCAAACAACATGACAACATCACCCATTTATTAACCACAAACCACATATTTTCAGTGTACACATGTGATGTGAATATTAAGTGGACAAATAGAAACAACATTAGTGTTCACAATGTCAAGGTTTACATCAAAATTAAACTACAACTAGAAGAGACATTTTTATTTGGGGATTTACTTGACACAATGTTTACAATCATATAACAAATTTATTCAGGAACATGGTCCCCATTTGAATGTTGACATCATGTGAACAACAACAATAATATCTGAAACAACGACAATTTTCTGTTTTCTAGGAGAAGCAACAAATTTCGAAGTTCACATCATTTCAATAATACCAACAACAGCAAAAAAAAATGGAAAATAACAGCAAGATTAACAACAAGGACCAAAAATAACAATGTCAACAGGTGAGAAAGTTTACATTAGAACCAAAAAAAAAAAATGTAATTTGATTACACAAAAAAAGGGAAAGGAAAAAAAGGTCATTACATTTGGTCCCCATGTCGAGTTGATACACTTCGATAGATGCGAATGTTCACAAGTGAAATACAGTTTCAAACATGGAATAATATAAGTGATAAACACAGTGATGAATGTTCACAAAGTGACTAATCAATTTACACATGTTATGAATGTTCACAACATAGTTATATATACCAACATCATCTGACACAAGCAATTTGGACCATGATTCTTTATTTTCATGTAATATTCACTACTGTTAACAACAACAATATTATGGGCAAGAACAGTAACAGTATGAAATTACACACATTGTATGAATAGAAATAGGGGATATGTGTGGAAGTTCATATTGGTGCAATTTGAATAGGACATTCACATGATCAAACAATACAAACAAAAACATTTGTAATAATTGGCTTGGCCTAACATATTGACTTCCCTGTGCATGTCCATTACTGTTAACAACAATAGTAGTAGAAGCAATAATAGTAATAATATGAAGTTCACACATTGAATGAATAAAAATAGAGGCTATTGTGGAAGTTCATATTGATGCAATTTCAATAGGACATTCACATGATTAAAACATATAACAGCAACAACAATAACAACATCTGAAACAATTGGCTTGGCCCAACATATTGACTTCCCTGTGAATGTCCACTACTGTTAACAACAATAATAATAGGGGCAACAACAGTTATAATATGAAGTTCACACATTGAATGAATAAAACCATATACTATGAAGCTCATTACTGTGGAAGTTCATATTGATGAAATGTGTATAGGAGATTCACATGATTAAAACATACAACAATAACAACAACAACAACAACAACATCTAAAACAATTGGCTTGCCCCAACATTTTTCATTTCCATGTAAATGTTCACAGCTTTTGACAACACAATGTAATTGCCACTGCATTATTTTTGGGTGAACAAAACGATATACTTGGGGATTGGGATTGAGGGGTTCACATTCACGATTAGGGCATAATATGAAGTTCCATACATTATATGAAGTTCACAATGGTGTAATTTGATCAAGAGATTTAGGGTTTACATACAAAATTGGTGAGATTACTTACTCTTTTTGCCCAAATCAACAGTTGGGTTGTCACAAATGGTCGTCGATGGTAATCTTGACAAATATGGAACTTTAAGATGTTCACCAATGGTGATTTCCACGTTTCCGTAGATGGATGTTGGAGGTATGACGAAGCCGATGATGAGACGCTGCAATGATAAGACAGTGAGAGACGTGCGGGTGTAAGACGATATGGAATACGATTTTGGGTTTTTGGAACGGTGGAGATACTATCATGACCCGAACCCGCCCCTATGGATTAAGGTCATAACCGGTCAGTGATCAAAACATTACCTATGGCCTCAAACTTGATTAAATATATTTCAACAGAGTTAAAGGGGCCAAAACGGAAGCAAAGTTAAAAAAAATTTGTCCATAGAGCTGTGCTTACATGGCACGTCAAAACATTTCACATGTACTCATTAATGACTCATATCAAAAGGGAAATAACATAGAATTTTACACAAACAGGATCATTCAAGTCATAGTCAGCCAAACCAAAATCTTATGTTCATGGTCATCTAATATATTCACCAAGGTAACAAAAAGGAAGACAAAAGAAACAAAACAAGTCTCGTGCGTGAGACGTTTGGGCTGACTCCACAAAACTTTGACTTTTTCTCACATAACTTCACCGAGGCTAGGTTTGGACATCTCTTTGCTCACCTACATACACATGAATGAGAGTGAGTGAAAGCCTAGTGAATAATATCAAATAAAGAAAGTACGTAAACAAAATTCGAAACAAATATATCAGATGGCCTTAGGCCCATTCATGTTTCTATTTGGTACATTACACGGCTTCAAGCCCGAACATATCAAATGGCCTCTGGTCCACTTCGTCCTTAACAAAAGACCTTTGGCCCAATCATTCATGTCAGAAGACTTTTGGCTCAATCATTCATGTCAAACGGCCTTTGGCCCAATCATTTATGTCCAACGGCCTTTGGCCCAATCATTCATGTCAACGGCCTTTGGGCCAATCGTTCATGTCAAACAGCCTTTGGCCCAATCATTCATGTTAGACGTCCTTTGGCCCAATCTTTCATGTCAAGCGGCCTTTGGCCCAATCGTTCTTGTCAAACGGCCTTTGGCCTAATCGTTCATATGGTGCGCATTTCGTACTTAAGATCAAAATCACAATTATAATCCAACGGCTTTATTTAATCATATGACATAATGAATATTTGTCCACAATTCAAATTAACAAACTCATAAAACTCATATAGAAGTAAGCATTTGGACAAGTAGCATACTTCAAAAGTATCTTTACTAAGATATTACTCACAGTGTTCTGCCGGTGGATTCGCCCTTGTGCTCGACCCTACACATTACATAACACATATTGGGTCACAAACGATTCAATCCTTTCTTATGCTTTTAGGTCATATACAAAGCTCAAAGCTCAATGCATGCCTAAGAGTACTTAGAAATGAAAGAGAACGGAAAACAAAACATAAAACGCCTTGTCAAAATTTCTGAAATTAGGCTCTCCACTCGATTGCAACTTCGGCCGCTCGAGCAGACCTCTTTGGTCCGCAAAAGTACTGGTTGCCTCATTTTTGCACTCGAGGGTGACTTTGGACGCTCGAGCTGAGAGTCAAAATATGTGGCTGGGCGCTCGAGCGTAATTCCCTACGCCCAAGCGAACACCAATGTCTGCAAAACTGCTGGGAGCTCGATTTCTACGCTCGAGCGTCACTTTTCCCGCTCGAGCGGACAAGTCGAATTCTAAGTTTTCCAGAACTTTGTTTGAGTTTCAAACTTGGTTCCAATCAATGTAACTTATATTATAAGGCTCATATTTCTACCATATAACTTTTAACATGAATATAAAGGCCAATTTTACAAGATTTGAACCTCAAATTCACATAAATCCATCTCATAAACTCAAATCATATCAAACTCACTTCATAACTTCAAAGCTCATTTAAATTAATTTCCATATCATTTTGGATTATACATGCATGTGAAATATAGGCTTCATTTTCAACTTAAATAATACAATTGATGATCATCTTCATGAAATTCAACATTATCATGCTTGCGTGTACCAAATGGCCTTCAATTCATCATAAAATGCATGCTTGTACTCAATTATGCAAACTCATGACAATTCTTTACATAGATGTACATATCAACTTCAAATTTATCAAATTGAACTCAATTCATGTTCTTAATTACAATTTATCTTTGAGTTCATATAATTATAACTCAAATTCATAAATTCATGTCTAACTACTCACTTAGAGGCTCCAATTTTTCAATTTCTAGCTAGTTCTTGAGTTAATCTTCTCAATCTTCAAGCCTCTTGCTCAATTCTCCAATTACCTTCTTTCTCTCTCTCTCTCTCTCTCTCTCTCTCTAACCGACCGTCTCTTTCTCTCTCTAGAGTGTAGTCTCAGCCGAAGGAGAGAAATGAGCTCAAGAACAATGCTCATAAGTATAAATATGCCATTATATGCATTTGCCTAATCAATTTTGATTGAAGTTAATTAATTGAGCTTAGATTAATCAAATTAATCTAATTATTTTAATCCGAATCAATTTTTAATTAAACTCCACCATAGGCTCTAAAAATTGTTCCAATCATAATGGTGTAGTCAATTTCGGTTTCTGCGACCGATAAGGCCTTCAATTTTTAGTTTATAACAATAAGTTGAACAAATAAAAATACAAAAACACATATAATCATATAATTATCATTCAAAACCATATCAAGCATGTAATCACAATCATAATTAAGATCAATTAGCATAACACGGGACAAGGTTATCACAGATATTATGCGTGATTTTTTCCAAAAAGGATAGGGGAAGAGGGATGATTATTAGCATAACATGGGACAAGGTTATCACAGATATTATGCGTGATTTTTTGCAAAAATGAGAAGGGAAGAGGGATTATTATTTGATTCAAAAAGAGAGAGGAAGAGGAAAAGGGTGTTTTGGTCTTCTAATATGAAATGGGACCTAATGGAATATTAGAAAACACTATGGGGTTTATGGAATAGGATTCTTAGATAGTGGATTTACTAAAAAAGCTTCCTAGATTAAAATTATTTTATTGACAATTAATAATTAAAATTATGCTTTGTTATAATAAAAAAAAATGACATAAGTCTAATACTTCACTATTTTAGAATAAAAATAGGGAACTTTTTCATAAATCCTTTTTCACTTACTTATGTTCTATTTAGTCCATATTATTTTCTTATATTCCAATAAGTCCAATGGGTAACATAGTTACCAAAATACCCCTAATAATATTCACATTTACAATGCGAATGTTCTGTGATGTGAATGTTCACACTGTCAATGTGAATGTTTACACCATCAATGTGAACATTTACACGTTAATATGAATATTCACATTGTAAAATATGAATATTCACATCACCAAATTGTTTACCGTTCAAAAAATATTTGTAAGGGTAGAAATGTCCATAAAATACCTTAAATATGAGAATTAGGATTTGGTATATTAAATGTTCAAATAATAGGACTTATTGGAATACAAGAATATCTCATGGACTAATTGGAATACAAACATTTGAAAAATGATTTTCTAATAAATCTCTCAATAAAAATATATGAATTTTAAAAAATTATCATATTGATTTTTGAAAGGGAAATAATTAAAGAAATTTGAAAAACTTAATGAGTAAGAAAGAATTATCGTAACATGTAAAATCTCTAAAATCACAGTTAAACCAACAAATCATTCAAACCAAAAATGGTTTAGCTTAATCAGTTAGGTCAAAAGATCATTCAGCTTACACAAAAATTAATTAATTAAAACTTTTAGATTTTATTTTATTAAAATTTAAATAAATTTAAAATCGACATTATATAAATTTAAAATTATAATAATCTATTTCATAATTTATAAGTTTTAAATACAAATTGAAAATTATCATAATTATCACATAATTTTTGTATTAAGGAGCATTAAGAGTGACATTGAAATTATCAATATATCTATATATTTTATAAAAGAATACTTTTAAAGAGAGATATTATGATAGTTTCAAAATCCCATAGAAAAATTATTTTTATCAAAACCTCTATGTGCGGTTGTAAAATAAAAATTAATTGAAACTTTGATTTTGTAATTTTTTTGGGAGATTTTTATAAATTCACACCATTAAAATTATTAAAAAATAAATATGATGATATCAAAATAATTTATGAATAAAAAGTTTATACAAAAAATCATTCAAAATGACGTGTTAATGATATTCTTAAAATTATAAAGATACTAGTGAGTGTTTTACAAAATTATATCATTTAAAAAAAAAAAAAAAACTAAAACTTAGTTAAGCGAAAGGCCCTCATTTAAAAAAAATAAAAAATACTAAAACTTAGTTAAGACTTTATCCTAATTAGGGCTTTTTGTTTAATGGTTATTGTAGGGACATAATTTTTGAGTGACAATACATGGCCGAGGTGGCACCGAAGTGCCAGCCAAGGTGCCATGTGTCTTGGTCATGACGCCGAGATAATCTCGAATAGCCCGAGGTTATCTACGAAGATACCAGAATCCGGGATAAGCGAATAAGGGACAAGAGTCCTAGAATAAACGAGGACTTCAGTTTGGATAAAGATAAGACTCTTAGAGAGTTTATCTCAATCCTACTGGGAGTCCAAGATTAGTAGTAATCCAAAGACCATTGAAGTTAGGCTTCTATTGGGATTAAGTCAGTGTTGGCTATAAAAGAGAGGCACCCTCGTGGGTGTAAGGTACGCTTATTATATTCTGAATAGTGAGTTAAGCCCTTTTGCTATCTCTGAGAAATATTGATTATTGACTTGATCGTCAGATTGTCCCCGGGTGGACGAACTACCGCCGGAATCTTCTCTTTCTGTTGATAGGTCGTTCGGGCTTAATCTATTCTGCCAGTGTTCTCCACCTGAGTACTTTTTTGGCAGTGTGGTTGGAAATTGACACACACAATTTGGCACCGTCTGTGGGAAAGAAAGAAGAATAGATGGCCAATGACGGACGGAAAGAAAACGTTGGGGATGATATCCCTACTGGGAGTGGTAAACATGTTGACTTGACATCGAAAAAGACAACTGTAATGAAGAAACTCATGATAAGAATCACGGAGACAAAAACGTCGGCTAGGAAGGCGACGTACCAAAGAAAATAGATCGAAGCGAGTATTATAATGAGGACGAGCTGCAAGTATGGAAAGATAGATGCCTGCGGAGGGACGAAGAGATGAAGGGAATGGCAGACAAATTGGCGAACCTACAAACAGTCGTCAATTTCATGATGCAAAACAACGTTATGTAACCACCATTCCCGCTGCAAGGCACGCCGATTCTAACAGCAAAGAACAATACCCAAAAGGGAGGGCAGAAAACAGTCCCAATAGCCCCCCAACACACCAGGACCAAGGACCACTCTCACCAGCCTTCAAGGGAGGTTAGGCAAGGAGAGTCAATGAAGGGAGATTCACGGAGGACACATCGTACCAAAGAAGCTGACCCCAAAGAACATCGGCATGTTCAAGGGAAGGAACTCTGTTTCTACGCAACTAATGGAGAGAGGTCCAAGAGAACTCATAATGACATCGGAAGCAGCGCGCCGAAAAGGCTGAAATCTAGAGATAGCCGAGCCCCAGGACGTACCAAGGAGGATCTGAGGGATTACTTCTAGAAGAAGTAACAAAATGCCGAGATAAGCTCCTCGGTTAAGCTGAGAACGCCGTTCTCGATAGAGTTGGACAAATTTGAGGCTCCGAAAAGGTTCAGTATGCCGAGGCTCCAGATATACGACGGTAAGTCGGACTCCAACTTTCACGTCGGCCTGCACCTGAACTCGATGGCACTATACACTGGGAACGAGCCATTGCTTTGCAAGGTGTTCCCCTCGTCCTTTGGGGAAATAGCATCGGACTGGTTTCACAAGTTGTCAAAAGAAACTGTGAAAACCCGGGAAGGCCTAGCTGAGATGTTCGTGGCTAGGTTCGTGACAAACAAGCTACAGCCATTAAGGGTGGACTCCCTAATGGCTCTAAGAATTAGCGATGATGAAAGCCTTAGGGCCTATGCCAAGAGGTACTATGAGGTATTCAACAGGATACTAGGATGCAACCAAGAGGTGGAGGTCATGTCTTTTAAGAATGGCCTGAAAGACGATTGTTTGCTTTGAAAATCATTGGCAAAGACACTGCAAAAAAAGTATAGAGGAACTGATGGCCAGAATTGAGAAATATGTGGGGGCCGAGGAAGATACGTCGGGGACAAAGGTGTCAAAACAAGAGAAGGAAAATGACTCGCCAAAGCGAGGCCGAGGTAATAGAGGATATAATAAGCCAAAAGCAGGACTAAGGGCTGCACAGGCAGTCACAACCGTATTCCGAATCCCAATTTACGAAGTCCTGGAGAAAATCCAAAATCAGCCTTATTATAAAGCACCATTAAGGGCCCCTGGTGAATTTATAGGAAGAAGCCTTGGCAAGCACTATGGTTACCACAACGAAGATGGGCATCTGACTCAGGGGTGCAGAGCCCTGAAGGCACATCTAGAAGACCTAGTAAGGCAAGGTCATTTAAGGGACCTTGTAAACGAGTCCAGGACAAGGGAAGAGCAAGCAAGACTGTCCCCATTGCATGCAAAGTGATGCCTTTTGGGTTGAAAAATGCAGGAGCAACTTACCAGAGATTGGTGACCAAGATATTCAGGCATCTAATAGGCAGAACAGTGGAGGTATACATAGATGACATGGTTGTGAAGACAGCTATGTACCCCCTAGATGAGGAAAAGACTGTATTTATCACCCCAAATTGTGTGTATCAATTTCTGACCACACTGCTGAATAGATACTCAGCTGGAGAACACCGCCAGAATAGATTAAGCCCGAACGATCTGTCAACAGAAAGAGAAGATTTCGGCGGTGATTCGTCCACCCGGGGGCACTCCGACGATCAAGTCAGTAATCAATATCTCTCAGAGATAGCAAAAGTGCTTAACTCACTATTCAAAATATAATAAGCGTACCTTAGACCCACAAAGGTGCCTCTCTTATATAGCCAACACTGACTTAATCCCAATAGAAGCCTAACTTCAATGGTCTTTGGATTACTGCTAATCTTGGACTCCCAATAGGATTGGGATAAACTCTCTAAGAGTTTTATCTTTATCCAAACTGAAGTCCTCGCTTATTCTAGGACTCTTGTCCCTTATTCACTTATCCCGGATTCCGGTATCTTTGCAGATAACCTCGGCCTATCTAAGATCATCTCGGCATCATGACCAGGACACGTGGCACCTCGGCTGGTACTTCGGTGCCAACGCAGCCACGTGTTGTCACTCAAAAATTATGTCCCCACAACTATGCCCTAGGTTCTATTACCTCGGTATCCTGAGGTGATGGAACCTATATAGTTTCTTCCATTTAGTACGTCGGCTAAGCTTGCCCTGTCCTTCATTACCGAGGTCACCATTCATTGGCTAACTACGACCAAGGCTTGGTCTGTTTTCATCAATGCTTTAGAACCATTAACCAAGTTTGTTCAAGTTTCTCAACTGAGATCATCTCTAAAGCCGAGGTATTTGCCTCATTAAATCAAGAACTCCAAGAGTTTCTTCACGCATATGAGCTGTCACGCACAGTATTTCAACCATTTCTGCCACGCGTCTTTCCTAACTAAGTCGTGCCTGACACGCTCCACCAAGTTGCATCGCACTTCCGTGCGGTGTCTGACAAGCATGTTATCCTAGGCACCATAATTGCTATTTTGCCGCCATTCTGTGTGTTTGATCAACAAATGCTTCTCTCTCTCTCCGTCTTTTCACTTTTGTATCTTCGTTCTCGTTCAAGTTTTCTCTCACTACTCTCAAATCCTCCATTGTTGCTTTTACGAAGCTTTCTGTAACCACTTTCACTCTCCTCCTCCGGCGAGGCTTCTGCTGCATTTCTTTTCTCACTGCCACCGTCTGACACCGGCGTATTTCACACCGGCCTTTTTCTTCCTAGTAAACCACTGTTCCTCTTATTTCAATTTTTTTTGTTTTACTCCAAAGAACTCCATTACTGTATTTGCTGCCTTTGCGTACTTGCTCATGTCTTTGATCATTAATTTGTATCTTGAATTCCACCCATGTATTGAGCATGTTTGTTTCATGATTCCGTTTTTGCACAACCCATTCTTGAGTATACACACATTGCTTAGATATTTGTTGATTTTTGCCACTTTGTTCTTGATAGTTCATCACCATTCTTGATTCTGAATCACTGTTCTTGTTTTTGTTTTCTGTGTCTTTTTTCAGATTCTTGCATTCAGTCCTTGTTCACATAGACTTAGGTTTGGGATTGGTTTGTAGAACCCACGAATTTTTAGGAAAAACTGAAACAAACTTCACTTAGATCCTCAAAATTTCTTGCGCCATCATTCTTCTAGGTTTCGCCAAGGTCCCTCTAACCTCTACAAAACACACCCTTCTAAAATCCAACACCTTCCCCCCAAGTCGACATCATGGGTATGTGGAGGCATAAGGTAGACACCCCAACTAAGTTAGAATACTTTAGGCAAGAATTTTCCATCCCGGTCGACGATCACCTTAGGTTGGCTGGGGAGGACGATTCCATCATGCCCACAGTTGGCTCCATGCCCTTCCCAATTGTAGCTTTCATAAAGTATGGACTTAGGCTTCCTCTCGACATCCTTTTCCGTGAAGTCCTTCACTACTATAAACTCAACCCAATGCAATTAGCCATTAACTCCTACAGAGTCATCAATGGTATCATAGCCTTAGCTAGCCAAGAAAATGCTAGGGTAACTTTAGTCGACATACAATACTGTTATAACATGTATGGCCTTAAGTTAGAAAAAGGCTACATTTACTACCTTAAGCTGAGGTCTACAGAATACAAACACGTTGCCGACCTCCCAGACTCCAACAAGGGAGCTGGGGATGATTACCTCATTGTCTCAGGCAACTGGGAGTTCGCTCCAGACGAGGACCTTCCCCGCTACCCTCTTAGCCGTACATTACTCAAAGAGGGAGATGGTAAGAACCAAGTGTTACATTTACTTACTTTCGAGTCTTTAATACTTTGATCTTTCTATATGTTTTGACGTCTGTTTTTTTCTTGCAGTTCTTCCACAGCCACCCAAGGACTTTCGCAAGTCCTTCTTTCCCAGTAAGGACCTCAAAAAGTTGTTGAATCTGCCAGTTGAGCGGCAGAGAGCTCCTTTGCTGCTCAACTTCATCTCGACTTACAAGTCGGTGTTTCCCAACATCCCGAAGAAGTCGAAAAACAAGTCTCCTCCTTCCGCCACAACTCCACCAATAGCTTCATCACCTCGGCCAGATCAAGGATCAACCTCTGATCCAGTAGAGCTACCGTCGACCTCGGCTCCACAACTGATCCCTCCATCCCAATGCAAACGCCGTCGTCGAACTGCAATTGCCACCGAGATGGGTCACAAGAAAGCTGTTGTAGACGACCTCCTTGCTGACATCCCCAACACAGTCACCACTCAACCTTCTCCATCCCAGTCTAAACCAAAACCCAAAAGACTGAAAAAGGTCCAACCTAAGGCAACGGTGACTCTGATCGACTCTGAGGATACTTTGTCAATCTCCAAAATTGCCGAGGTGGAAAAGAGTGCCTCTGCAGCTAAAAAGAGGCCTGCCGAGGCCGCACCCTCTGAATCAACCAGGTCAAAGAGACCGAGGTCTGGGTCGGCAACAACCTCGGGCTCTCTGAAGTCTGATGCCCTCTAGGCTCCCCTAATTACAATTGAGGACAAGCCGGTCAGAGCTGGTGACAACGCTGATGACATCGAAGTTGGCGTTGCCCTCTCTACTGCCTTGCTCTTTCCTGAAGATCTCAATTGTAACGCCAAGATGAGTGAATACATAAATTTTGCTTTGATGTTACAGTGCTCTGTACAGGTTAGCCCCCATCACTTGGTAGTCTTTATTTCTGTATTTTCATACTTACAGAATTCTTACTAACATTTGTTCTTTCTTTTTCTTCTAGGCGATCCAGCATGGCCACTCCTTCACGATGCAAGCCTTCGCTATCAAGAAGAAGTTGGCCAACAAGACCAAGGAGGCTGACAATTTTTCCAAGTCCCTTAGTAAGGCCGAGTGCAAAATAAAGGCCTTGGTAGATTGGGTCGAGGCAGCCAAGAAAGCCCAGGATGAGGCCGAGGAAAATACTGATGCTGCAGAGGCCATTGCCAAGGTCCTTGCGGCCAAAAAGAAAGAGGCCGAAGCAAAGATGGTCGAGGCCCAAAAAGAGCTTCAAGATGCCTTGACCAACAAAAAGGCCGAGATCAAGGCAGCAAATGAGAAGGCGTATGCCGAAGGGACAGCCGACGTCAGAGAAGATTACAAGAAACAAGTCAGACAGGCATGCAACAAGGGTTATACCCTTGGTTGGATGGCTATTCTGAAAAAGTTGGTTGTCCCCGAGGACTCACCTCTCTGAGAAGATAGCCACATCATCTTGCCATTCCCTCCCACTCCAAGCTAATCTGAGGCTGAGTCCGAGGAGGAAGCTGAGGCCGAGAAGACGGATGAAGCTGCTTGGGCCAAGTCCCCAACTCTGAATGAGCAAGTCTTGGACTTGACTCAAGATGAGGAGACAGAAGCCTCCAAAGATGCCAGCCCTGAGAAGACAATATCTGACGCGCTTGTCGCCGAGAAGAGCATCGACCAAACTCTCCAAGAGATTGATGCTGAGCTCGCGGCTGAGAAGGCTGCCGAGAAGAGTTCTCAGATGTCTTCCGAGCCCTAAACCGATGCTGATGCCGAATAGTCTAGTCTTTGATATTTTCCCTCTGTACTTAGTACTTTTTTCTTATTTTTTGAAACAATGTAAGCTTTAATTTGGTCGATGTGCCACTTCTATGATCTGAACAATTTTTCTTCAATATCAGGCCGAAGTGCCTTCTTTCCTTATCTGAATGCACTTTTAGCTTTCTTCTTTCAACATGATTGTATGTTTGTCTTCCTTTTACTGTCTTGTATGATTCTATACTTAGAATAATTTACATGTTTTCAACATACACCTTAACTGTGTAATCTTCTCGGTGTGGAATACTTCAGTTATTCCCGCTAACAGTTATTTCGGCAAGTACACAGGTACTTCTTCCAATACAACCTTGGCTTATCTTGTTAATTTTTTCTTAAAAATTTCAACAACTATTTAAACCAATCTTCCTTTAAATTCACACCATTAAAATTATAAAGGAAGATTGGTTTAAACAGTTGTTGAAATTTTTAAGAAAAAATTAACAAGATAAGCCAAGGTTGTATTGGAAGAAGTACCTATGTACTTGCTGAAATAAACTGTTAGCGGGAATAACCAAAGTATTCCACACGGAGAATATTACACAGTTAAGGTGTATGTTAAAAACATGTAAATTATTCTAAGTATAGAATCATACAAGACAGTAAAAGGAAGACAAACATACAATCACGTTGAAAGAAGAAAGCTAAAAGTGCATTCAGATAAGGAAAGAAGGCACTTCGGCCTGACATTGAAGAAAAATTGTTTAGATCATAGAAGCAGCACATCGGCCAAATTAAAACTTACATTGTTTCAAAAAGTAAGAAAAAAGTACTAAGTACAGACGGAAAATATCAAAGACTAGACTATTCGGCATCAACATCAGTTTGGGGCTCGGAAAATATCTGAGAACTCTTCTCGGCAGCCTTCTCAGCCGCGAGCTCGACGTCAATCTCTTGGAGAGTCTGGTCGATGCTCTTCTCAACGACAGGCGCGTCAGATATTGTCTTCTTAGGTCTGGCATCTTTGGAAACTTCCACCTTCTCATCCTGAGTCAAGTCCAAGACTTTCTCATTTAGAGTTGGGGACTTGGCCCCGGCAGCTTCATCCATTTTCTCGGCCTCAGCTTCGTTCTCGGACTCAGCCTCAGATTAACTTGGAGTGGGAGGGAATGGCAAGATGATGTGGCTATCTTCTCAGAGAGGTGAGTCCTCGGGGACGACCAAATTTTTCAGAACAGCCATCCAACCAAGGGTATAGCCCTTGTTGCATGCCTGTCTGACTTGTTTCTTGTAGTCTTCTCTGACGTCGGCCGTCCCTTCGGCATACGCCTTCTCATCTGCCGCCTTGATCTCGGTCTTTTTTGTGGTCAGGGCATCTTGAAGCTCTTTTTGGGCCTCGACCATCTTTGCTTCGGCCTCTTTCTTTTTGGCCGCAAGGACCTTGGCAATGGCCTCTACAACATCAGCCTTTTCCTCGGCCTCATCCTGGGCTTTCTTGGCTGCCTCGGCCTTACTAAGGGACTTGGACAAATTGTCAGCCTCCTTGGTCTTGTTAGCCAACTCCTTCTTGATGGCGAAGGCTTGCGTCGCGAAGGAGTGGCCATGCTAGATCGCCTAGAAGAAAAGGAAAGAAAAAATGTTAGTAAGAATTCTGTAAGTATGAAAATACAGAAATAAAGAGCACCAAGTGATGGGGGCTTACCTGTACGGAGCACTGCAACATCAAAGCAAAATTTTCGTATTCGCTCATCTTGGCGTTACGATTGAGATCTTCAGGAAAGAGCAAGGCAGTAGAGAGGGCAACGCCGACTTCGATGTCATCGGCGCTATCACCAGCTCTGACCGGCTTGTCCTCAATTGTAATTGGGGGAGCCCAGGGGGCATCAGACTTCAGAGAGCCCGAGGTTGTTGCGGACCCAGACCCCGGTCTCTTCGACCTGGTTGATTTAGAGGGTGCGGCCTCAGCAGGCCTCTTTTCAGCTGCGGAGGCACTCTTTTCTGCCTCCATAATTTTGGAGATTGACAAGGTATCCTCAGAGTCGATCTGAGTCACCGTTGCCTTAGGTTAGACCTTCTTCAGTCTTTTGGGTTTTGGTTGAGACTGGGATGGAGAAGGTTGTGTGATGACTGTGTTAGGGATGTCGGTAAGGAGGTCGTCTACAACAGCTTTCTTGCGACCCATCTCGGTGGCAATTGCAGTTCAACGTCGGCATTTGCGTTGGGATGGAGGGATCAGTTGTGGAGCTGAGGTCGACGGTTGCTCTGCTGGATCAGAGGTTGATCCTTGATTTGGCTGATGTGATGAAGCTGTTGGCGGAGTTGTGGCGGAAGAAGGAGACTTATTTTTCGGCTTCTTCGGGACATCGGGAAGCATCGACTTGTAAGTCAGGATGAAGTTGAGCAGCAAAGGGGCTCTCCGCTGCTCTACTGGCAGATTCAACAACTTTTTGAAGTCCTTGCTGGGAAAAAAGGACTTGCGAAAGTCCTTGGGTGGCTGTGGAAGAACTGCAAGAAAAAAACAGACATCAAAATATATAGAAGGAGCAAAGTATTAAAGACTCGAAAGCAAGTAAATGTAACACTTGGTTCTTACCATCTCCCTCTTTGAATAATGTATGGCTAAGAGGGTAGTGGTGAAGGTCCTCGTCTGGAGCGAACTCCCAGTTGCCCGAGACAATGAGGTAATCGTGCCCAGCTCCCTTGTTGGAGTCTGGGAGGTCGACAACAAGTTTGTATTCTGTGGACCTCGACTTAAGGTAGTAAATGTAGCCTTTTTCTAACTTAAGGCCACACATGGTGTAACAGTATTGTATGTCGGCTAAAGTTACCCTAGCATTTTCTTGGCTAGCTAGGGTTATGATACCATTAATGACTTTGTAGGAGTTAATGGCTAATTGTATTGGGTTGAGTTTATAGTAGTGAAGGGCTTCACGGAAAAGGATGCCGAGAGGGAGCTTAAGTCCACACTTTATGAAAGCTACAATTGGGAAGGGCATGGAGCCAGTAATGGGCATGATGGAATCGTCCTCCCCAGCCAACCTAAGGTGAACATCGACCGAGATAGAAAATTCCTGCCTAAAGTATTCTAACTTAGTTGGGGTGTCTACCCTATGCCTTCACATACCCATGATGTCGGCTTGGTGGGAAGGTATTGGATTTCAGAAGGGTGTGTTTTGTAGAGGTTGGAGGGACCTCGGCGAAACCTAGAAGAATGATAGGGCAAGAAATTTTGAGGATCTAAGTGAAGTTTGTTTCAGTTTTTTCTAAAAATTTGTGAGTTCTACAAACAAATCCCAAACCTAAGTCTATGTAAACAAGGACTGAATGCAAGAATCTGGAAAAAGACACAGAAAACAAAAACAAGAATAGTGATTCAAAATCAAGAATGGTGATGAATTATCAAGAACACAGTGGCAAAAATCAACAAATATGTAAGCAATGTGTGTATACTCAAGAATGGGTTCGGCAAAAACGGAATCAATACATGGGTGGGATTCAAGATACAAATTAACGATCAAAGACATGAGCAAGTATGCAAAGGCAGTGAATACAGCAGTGGAGTTCTTTGGAGTAAAAAAAAAAAAAAAAATTGAAATAAGAGGAACAGTGGTTTACCAGGAAGAAAAAGGCCGGTGTGAAATATGTCGGTGTCAACGGTGGCAGTGAGCAAAGAAATGCAGCAGAAACCTCGCTGGAGGAGAAGAGTGAAAGTGGTTGTAAAAAGCTTCGTAAAAGCAGCAATGGAGGATTTGGGAGTAGAGAGAGAAAACTTGAACGAGAACGAAGATGCAAAAGTGAAAAGACGGAAAGAGAGAAGCACTTGTTGATCAAACACATAGAATGGCGGCAAAATGACAATTATGGTGCCTAGGACGACGCGCTTGTCAGACGGCACACGCAAGTGCGATGCGACTTGGTGGCACGTGCCAGGCACAACTCAGTGAGGGAAAGATGCGTGGCAGAAACGGTTGAAATACTATGCGTGACAGCTCATACGCGTGAAGAAACTCTTGGAGTTCTTGATTTAATGAGGCAAATACCTCAGCTTTAGAGATGATCTCGGCTGAGAAACTTGAACAAACTTGGTTAATGGTTCTAAAGCATTGATGAAAATAGACCAAGCCTTGGTCATATTTAGCCGATGAATGGTGACCTCGGTAATGAAGGACAGGGCAAGCTTAGCCGACGTGCTAAATGGAAGAAACTATATAGGTTCCATCACCTCAGGATGCCGAGGTAATAGAACCCAGGGCGCAGTTATGGGGACATAATTTTTGAGTGACAACATGTGGCTGAGGTGGCACCGTAGTACCAGCCGATGTGCCACGTGTTTTGGTCATGACGCCGAGATGATTTCGGATAGGCCGAGGTTATCTGCGAAGATACCGGAATCCGAGATAAGTGAATAAAGGACAAGAGTCCTAGAATAAGCGAGGACTTCAGTTTAGATAAAGATAAGACTCTTAGAGAGTTTATTCCAATCCTACTGGGAGTCCAAGATTAGCAGTAATCCAAAGACCATTGAAGTTAGGCTTCTATTGAGATTAAGTCAGTGTTGGCTATAAAAGAGAGGCACCTTCGTGAGTCTAAGGTACGCTTATTATATTCTGAATAGTGAGTTAAGCACTTTTGCTATCTCTGAGAGATATTGATTACTGACTTGATCGTCGGGTGCCCCCGGGGTGGACGAACCACCGCCGAAATCTTCTCTTTCTGTTGACAGATCGTTCGTGCTTAATCTATTATGCCAGTGTTCTCCAGCTGAGTACCTGTTTGGTAGTGTGGTTGGAAATTGACACATACAGTTATGTAGCACCACTTTATGATATGAGATAGTAGGTTTCAATTCTTATGAAGATGTGTTTAATATTGTTCATAAGGTTTTTTTTCTACTCTTTAGAGTTGTAAATAATTAATTACTTTTTTCTCAAATTTGGATTTGGTATCGTTGGACAGGTTATGTGATTATCGAGTTTGGTATATTATTAGATTTTAATTATCTAGTTTAATATAATACTTATTATATTTAGAATTAATCTTTTATCAATTAACAAAAAGCAAAAAAAAAAAAAAGGTTAAAAGTTATCCTTTTTTGCATGAATTTTTAAATGTTTACAAATTTTTTTCTCCACAATAGCAGTCTTTGAATTGATATAAAATAATGGCAATGACACCACTAAAATAACTTCCAGATTACGCCACTGACTGCAATAATAACTTGTCATTTTAGCCTAATTAAAGCTTCTTTTGACAAACAGTTTAAAAAAAAAAATTGCAATAATTTGACTCACCGTTGATGGTGTGTTTTTATAAATATCCGTTTTTGACTACTGACTACTGCAATAATAACTTGTCATTTTAGCATAATTAAAGCTTCTTTTGAGAATCACTTTTAAGAAAAAAAAAATTTGCAATAATTTGACTCACCGTTGATGGTGTGTTTTAATAAACATCCGTTTTTGACTTTAGCAAGATCTTTAGCTCAATCATTGAACATACTTTACCAAGTTAAGATTGAACAAATTAACACTCAATTTGGTAAATTTATTTATGAAATTAAGCTAATAAATTATAACCCATTATTGACTTAACTAAAATTTATTTATGATGAACGATAAATAAAAACTCATCATACTTTTCAGTTAAAAAAAAAAAACTCATCGTATTTTAGAATTTATTAAGCTAAAGTCAAACGTCTTATTATTTTTCGTTGGTTGAATGCTCTCTCTCTCTCTCTCTCATTTCATTATTCTCTTCCTTCGTGACTTATAATTTAGGATTATTTTGAAAAAATCATTAAAAGTTATATTTCACTTTTTAATTTATTTTAAATCATATTATTTCTCATATTTTTTACACTTTTTTTTTAGTCATATTCCCAAAATACTCCTTAGTATATCAATCAAAAAAATATTAAACATACATTATAATAACTAATAACTAGCATATCACTTATACTATGCATGAAATAAAAAAAAATAAAAATTTATCAAATAAAATATCATCGGTGCAAGAATTGAAATGTAAAGTAAAAAAAGAAACAAAATAAGTAATGTAGAAGAAAAAAAATGACATTTACTTGCATGCTTTAGTTTGTCATCAATCTAAACATGATATTTATAAAACATAATAATTTATTTTCATTGATTGTAAAAATTTATAATATTAAGAATGTCACTTAAAATTCAAAAAGAAAAAAACAAAATCACATTCATATTTCTCACACATGTTTTACTTTATCATTCATCCAAACATGATAGTTAAAAAATACAATAAGTTTTTATTCTTTCAATTAAATGAGAAATCACAAATTTGTTTTTTCTCACCGTCTTATCAAAAGGAAGTGTAAATCTTCAATACCCACAATAAGAGAATAGATGAAAACAAAAGCACTCAATATTGTAAAATATTAAGAATGTCACTTAAAATACAAAAAGAAAAAAAAAAAAATGTCTGTCATATGTTTTACTTTGTCATCCTTCTAAACATGATAGTTAAAAAATATAATCAATTATTTTCTTTTTTCAAAAAATACAATCAGTTAAAAAACACAATCACATTTTAATATTTATAATATTAAGAATGTCACTTAAAATACAAAAAGGAAAAAAAATCACACTCATATCCGTCTCTCACATGTTTTACTTTGTCGTCCATCTAAATCTGATAGTTAAAAAATACAATCGGTTATTTTCTTTTTTCAAAAACACAATCAGTTAAAAAACACAATCACAATTTTTTTTTCTCACGATCTGATCAAAACAGAGTGTAAAAAAACACAATTAGTTAAAAAAATACAATCACAATTTTAATATTTATAATATTAAGAATGTCATTTAAAATACTGTAGGTAAAAATTTAGTGCAAGCCTAATCGACAATGATTTGATCAACAGACTTAAAACCAATCTTTAAGTAAACACAAATAAAAATCAAACTTTGTAGTTAAGTTCTATGCCTTAAATAGATTAAGGACTTCACTGGAGGTAATTAGGCAAAGAAGAAATAAAACTGAAAATAATATGTATTTATTCAATTAATTAGCCATTTGCTACCAGTTACATAAACTTAAACAAGAATAGAGAAACGAAAATACAGCAATCAATAGAAAGAAGAGAAATGTGAGGTTGGAAAAGCTACTTGTTTAATCTACTCCTAAAATAGCTAATCTAGAACTACTCCTAAATAACTTTGCACGAGTGTGTTTGATGGTTGATTGATGTCTTTTTTCATTCTTTAAGTCCGCCTTTTATACTTGCTTGGTCACCTCATGTTGTAGCTATCAATCCATGATCTTCCTTAATCTTTGTTCTACTCAACCATATCCTATCTTCATAGAATCTATGATTTTCCTTGATCTTTACTCCACTTAACCAAATCTCATATTTGATAGGAATCATTTTGCAAATTTGATGTTTGATTTGATCTTGACTCCTTGATATCAAAAAATAACTTTCAAATTACTACAACTACTAACTTTCTAGCCCTCCATTTAACATATCATTATGCCACGTCCTTAACACATCTATCATACCACGTTAGCATGCCTGTCGACAAAGATAATAATAATAAAAACAAATGTGGCCAAGGTTATTTTTAAAAATAGTCTATGGTTATAATCGATAGACTATAATCAATCAGGCCATAATCGACAGAAAAATAAAATGTGATGCAAAAAAAAAAAAAAAGACTCATTTATCTGTCACATGTTTTACTTTGTCTTCCACTAAAACATGATAGTTAAAAAATACAATTAATTATTTTCTTTCTTCAAAAAACACAATCAATTAAAAATAAAATCACAAATTTTTTTCTCACAATCTGACCAAGACAGAGTGTAAAAAAACATAATTAGTATTGTAAAATAGTTATTTATATTAAGAATGTCATTTAAAATACAAATATATAGATATATATATCACACTCATATCTGCCTCCTACGTGCCTTATTTTCTCATCCATCCAAACATGATAGTTAAAAAACAAAATTAGTTATTTTCTTTTTTTCAAAAAACATAGTCAGTTAAAAAACACAATCACAATTTTTTTTCTTCTCACCGTCTGATCAAAACGGAGTGTGAAAAAACACAATCAATTAAAAAAAGTATCACAAAATTTTCAATCAGTATTGTAAAATAATCAATTCAAAATTGAAAATTCCCAAAAATGAGAAAAAATTTTACAATCAGTATTGTAAAATAATCGTTCTAAAATAATTGTTTTTTAAAATTGAAAAATCTCAAAAATGAAGGTTGGGCGAGAGTTAAGAAATAAGTATTAAGTATTTTTTTTTTAATTAGAAAATTAATAAATTTAAATTGAAAAATGGGAGCTCTTCGAGATTTTATGAGTTATAAATCTCATTTTTCTTATTATATATATAGAGGTACTGTCAGTCCTTATTTTATATTAATAAATAAATAAATATTGATAAATGTGAAATACAATTACAAAAATTTAGCTAAAGTTTTCCTAAAATTGATTTTCATCCTCTTCATTTTATAGATTCGATTCTATAAAGTTGCAATGTATTATTAAAATTTAAAAAGACAAATTTGCTTGTCATTATAATTTTTAAAATTTTATCAGCAATTTTAAATTTAATAATCATTAATTATAAAACTAAAAGATGATTGAATTGCGTCATCAATACGGGCAATGTGACAGCAGAGAGAAGTCAATTGGCCGTGTCACCAAAGGCCAAAAGTTCAAACAAATAGAAGGGCATAAGAAACAGAACCCAACTAAAACTCAATATATATATATATATATCTCAAGCATCTATGCCACAATCACTATTTGTATTTATCTGCCTAGAGAGAGAGAGAGAGAGAGAGAGAGAGAGAGAGAGAGAACTGACCTCCCACAAAGACAAAGTAGGCAATCTGAGAGTGACAATGAGCCAAACAAGACCATACCCAACAAAATTCTGAACAACACCAATGAAAAAAACAGCCCAAATGGTTTAACCATATATTCATACATGAAAAAAAAGTTCAACTATGAAAACATACTATGGAAATCCACCATGAAAGGACAAGTCTACATATCCATGATTTCCATGCAAAATTATGCACCATGTGCATCCACAATAATACCTAAGCTATAATATTTATGTATCACATAATATATTACCAAAGTCATGTAGCAAACATAAAGACCATCATAAAATAAATACCATATTCAAATATGACCTTCCAATAACAAAGAAACCCACTCCATCTTGTCATTCTCATCTAAACTGAAGAACAAGTCAACTTTGTCTTCATCTTTCACTATCATAGATGCTGCCATCAACCTTTGGTTAGTACTCATTGGCAACTTCAGAAGTTCTTCATTAACCAACCTCCTTTGTTGGGATAGGTCATGTGAATATCCTATCCTATGAGCAATCTCCACCATCGTAGTATTAGTATTCTCAATAAATGATCCAAAATTTTTTGTCATCTCAGATAGTTCAGTGGGAATCCCCTCAGCAGGTCGAGCCCCTTTTTTTTCCAGTTTTAGTAGAGTCAGCATGGTTGGAAATATTACCTGAAGTAGACATTGAGTAGTCCATATCACTCATGTTCATACTAAACTGTTCAACAGGAGACAGTTCTCCTTCTTCTGTAGTTGCATTCGCATCTTCCTTTTCCATGGTTGTAACTGCATCAGCAGGATCCTCAGCTAGGTCACCAGTCACCCTATCCTTCCCAAATAGAATAAGCCAATCTTCATAGAACGGGAATGGCCTATTTCACATCCCTTTTGCATCTGGCACCCTCTACACAAGTGATTATCCAATTACTAAAAATAACAGATTGATTTCTAAGTAAAGAATAATGCAAACAACAATAAAAAAAAAATGAAATATACCTTGACATAGTTCAGCCATACGTCGTCACTATCAACTAGCACCATCTTCTGTTCATCATCCCAGCCAAAACCACGTATCTTTAACATATCTTGAAGAGTGTTATATTGTTTCCTCCACAACTTAATCTTTGAGTTGATGTGAGGAGTGGCTCAAAGATCAGTTCCAAAAAATGCACTTAAGATCTTCTTTTCACATTCATTGTAGAAGCCTGCCCTAAACTGATTATTATCAAGCTTCCACCTGGGATTACTTGCAATTACATCCTTCATGGTTGTAATCAAGAAGACTTCCTCACGGTTATTCCAAAACCTTCAAGGTTTCCCCTTTTTACAAGAACTAGTGGTACCTGTGTCATCCATACCTATATATATATATATATATATATGTATATCATGAGTTTAAATCAAAACACACATGTCAATCATAAATAACAAATCAACTTACACAATACTTGTTATAAATACCACACAAAACCTAAACAAATATGGTTTGAATTACATGTCATTATAAACTCTTACAATTAAATAAAAATCGTCAGACAACACAAATTTATTGACCTCTACTTGCTTGCCATTCATTCAACATTTGGGTTACCAAGGCTGTTCTCTATTCACTCCATTGATCAGATGCTTCAACAACGTCAATCATTTCATCTCCTAATTCAGTAGCTAGAGGAGGAGGATTCATTTCCTCATTCTCATCATCAGCAAAATCCATAAGCATTTCACGTTGTATGAGATTGTGGAGAAGGCAACATGCAGTGATAATACAAAATTGAGTCTTGATTGGAAAGTAAGAATAGGTTCTCAATATTGCCCATCTTATTTTAAGTAGGCCAAAACACCTCTCAATGACATTACAAGCAGAAGAGTGCCTCATGTTAAAAAACTCTTGTGGAGTTGTTGGGGCACCCCCTTTTCTCCATGTCAAAAGATGGTAACACTATCCTCTATATGGTACAAGAAAACCCTCCCCATTTGTGTAACCCGCATCTACGAGATAGTAGTGACCTATAATTATGTAAGATGGTTTCACTATGTATGTACAAAAATAATTGTTTAATATAGATATAGTGTACTTATATATATAACAACATATATAATTATCATACCAGTAGGCACTTTCAACCCATTGGGTCTACTGACAGCATCTTTAAGTATCCTAGAGTCAGAAGCAGATCCTTCCCATCTAGGTAAGACATATATGAATTGCATGTCTTGTGAGCACACACCCAATACATTTGTGGCAATTTCTCCCTTTCTCGTTCTATACCTTGGTTTGTCTATTGCAGGGGCAAGAACCTTAACATAGGTTCCATCTAAAGCACCAAGACAATTCTGAAAATAAAACAATATTATAAAATTAATATAGGCAATACAAAAATATAATTCGCTAATTAAGCCAAGTTGTAAATATATTGTACCTGAAAACAACTCCACCTATCATCTGTGCAATTAACAGTTATTGGTTCAGGCTTCGTAAGGAGGAGACCATAGAGGTGCAACATAGCCTTTAGAACATTATTGAAGTGCTTACTAACTGTTTGACCACTCCGCATGAAATTAAATTTAATTTTGCGGTTCTTAGTATGATGTGCAAGCACATTAAAAAATATTGCTACTTGCTCTTTTAAGACAACATATTTTGAATTAGACAATCCAACACTTCGCACCAACCCACATAAAAGCATGAAAGTACGCTTATTCATCCAAAGTTGGTCATGACAATTTATGTCACTATCGTTGACCAATCTATTCAAATGGTCAATTTGTTTTCCATAGGGGTGAGGTGATCTAGGTAGTTGCAACCTAATTTCTTTCTTCTTGAATGCAGCATGTAAAATCACTATATACATAGCACATGCATAATCAATGGATGGAACAACATGTTGGAGGGCTACAAATTCCTCTATAAAATCCTTTCTCCTTTTCTTAATGGCATAATTATTATCCATCTACAAAAAATGAATAAACAATAAGCGGCTAAAGTTAGCACAAAAAGTAGAACAAATAATAGATAATAGAAAGTGTTTAATATGATAAAACATATTGTAACGGCCAAAAAGCCATAGTAGAGTGATAAAACAGATTGTTTGGCGCACACGGGCTTCAGTTGTAATGATTTCATGGCCAATGAACAAGATTGCAGGTTAAGAAGCAACCACTATTAATCCCATTACTAACAACCAAAAAGATAGGATGCAAATCAGATCATTATTCTCCTATTAGCTGTCCTATAACCTTTATGTGAACTCAGAGAGCCAGAGAATGAAAGACCCAAAGAAACCCATGAGAGTGGACAAAAAATGAACCGAGGCAATGTTGTTTTTGTACCATTTTCTCTAACCACTGAAAGACGCTCCTTGATGATCCTGTTAAGAAAGCCATGCTGTCACTTCTACTTCTCTAATTGTTCCTCTCAGTCTATGATTTGATTCAATGGGTATGTATTTCCAAATGGGAAAAAGTGATAAAACTAATCTTTAATTAAAAAAATAAGTGACCTAGACAAAATTTGAAACAAATGATTTTTTCAAACACTTCTCAGTGATGATTTTAGATGAAAAATAAATAAATAAATAAAATATTTTATGAACCTTTACCGTTTATAATGTTTAAAAACAAAGAAATCCAAGACAAATTTCATGAATTGATTTCCATTATAGCATCTAAACTTGTAGGAAACCCGAAACTTGGAAATGAGAAACACCAAAACCCAGATGGATTTTTAAAAGTAAAGCTTCAAATATAATCTGTAGTAAGACCATTTGCAAAAGTTTTGCAAGTAAAATGGAAGAATAACTTTGAACAAATGCGAAGCTCAAATGCTTGAACCAGACATCAAAATCCCACAAAAACCATGATTCAATGGCTCCTGAAGACTCAACACCCAACAAGAACTTAGCCACCACAACCCAATAGTTCAATCAAACCACATTTAAGAAGAAATGAATGAGGAAGATCCCAATTATGAATGAATTTCTAATACATATCTATCAACAAACAGAACAAGTGCATTTGATATTGACCAATGAAAGGTAGTCATTAACAACTAAAAACCCATAAAGAATTTGACCCAAATTAATGGGTGAACTAGAAGAGATTCCAAACTTTAAGTGGGTATTTTGCAGATAAAAAAGTTATATATACAGAGAATATATTAAATGAAACAGAAAGAATGAGGGCAAGTTCTTAATTACAAGGATCAAGAAGCAGCCACTATATTTCTACCAGAAACATACATCTTCAGAGAGGCCATAAACTATTACAAGGATTATTTTATCATATACATGAAAGACCCAAAGAAACCCAAGACATCATCCATTACTGGCATATAAAAATTCTACATTTTGAACTTAAATAGAGTTTTGTTTCAACATAGGAAATAAACATTTAAAACTAAAGTTCCATATGGTTTCCAAAAAAAAAAAAAGAAAAAAAAAAAGAAGGGAATTTGGTGTTCCATACTCCCATTGACTTTGCTAGTAAAAACAGGACTTACAAACATCAAGTAGAATTAAGCGCAATCAAATCAAGGTTGAAGATTCTAAGTTCCAATTCATTAGTATTTTAATTCAAATATTAGTTTCTTTCCTTTTCCTACAATTTTTTCAGCAAATTAGCTCACCAAAAATTTAAAGTAATCCCTTCAAACCCATCGCAAATGGCAGAATTCCTTACTAGGATGCTTTAATCAAATAATCTACATGGCAAGAATTGCTTGCAAGCAAAGATAATCAACAGAGAGAGATCCTTCCTCCAACAAAGAGAAAATCAAGTAACAAACACCTCACAAAGATCAAATTAGCAAAACAAAGATTAAAAAGAAAAAAAGAAAATCTTGAATTTTGGTGGACCACATCAAACATTATGGTAAAAATAATTCAGAACTTTGAGAAGAAAACCATAATCTCAATTGTATTTGTATCTAACTATAACCCCAAAAATAATAAAAATAAAAAGAGACAAAAAAACAGTAAAGGGTGAAAAAAATTATAAAAAAATTTAAATTAAAAAAAAAAAACTCAGAAACTAGATTTACAAGGACAACCCAACTTGATATGAACAAATTCCCACTGCTCACTATGAATTTGATGCTAACTTTAGAAACCCATTTACAAATCATAAACCACAAAAAAACAGGGTATAATTTGGAGTAGAGAATCTATTAGCGGTATTAACAAAAAATAAAAAATTACCGACGTAGCAGATGCTCAGCTGAATCTAGAGAGCTTGTTGTACTGAGATCGAAAATCTAATGTGAGAGAGCTTACTGTACTGAGATTGAAAATCTGAAGAAGAAGAGCTTCTCTTTGCCTCTCCTTTTTGCTGCTGCTGCTTTGATGAGTTAGGGCTAGGGCAACAATGGGTAAAGAAGTAAATCACACTCATAATACCAACGGACTAACTTTGAATACAAGTTTTGAGGCAGACTGTGAATCCCATCTGCAAGGCTTATCTTAAGCCCTTCGGCTTATCAGTCCCTCCCTCACCTCTATAAACAAACAGCACATTAAATGGGGCCCACAACTATCCTAATCCCAATCCTCCTCTTATATCCCAAAACAAAAGGGGCCTTAGTGCAAGCCTAATCAACAATGATTTGATCAACAGACTTAAAACCAATCTTTAAGTAAACACAAATAAAAATCAAACTTTGTAGTTAAGTTTTATGCCTTAAATAGATTAAGGACTTCTCTGGAGGTAATTAGACAAAGGAAAAATAGAACTGAAAATAATATGTATTTATTCAATTAATTAGCCATTTGCTATCAGTTACATAAACTTAAACAAGAACAAAGAAACGAAAAATACAGCAATCAACAAAAAGAAGAGAAATGGGAGGTTGGAAAAGCTACTTGTTTAATCTACTCCTAAAATGGCTAA